>CAUYRT010009973.1:0-60045 GCA_963574885.1 Lepilemur ruficaudatus
ATTAATATTTCAGTGGTTTAAAACCCTATTTCATTATTCATCTTTTTTTTTTTTTTTTTTTTTTTTTTTTTGGTTTACAGCTTTCTTTAAGAAACCTAAGGAAAAGCAGTTAGCATTCTTCCAAGGGAATTGAGAAACCAACTATTGCTTACAACAACATCATTGTTCAAAAAAAGTTTGAGTTAGTTCCTTTTGCCTTTAATTTACTTGATTGAGGCATAATTTACATTCATTAAAATTCACCCACTTTAAGTTGCAAGGTTATTTTCTAACCCTACTTGATTTTGAGATTATATTGGAAGAATGAGAGTGATCTGCTTCTGCCCTTTAGCTTGGCTTCGTGGAGGCGTTTGGAATTTATGGTTACAATCCTGATACAAGCATCTTTAATAAGCTTGATCCTGTCTTGCGTGTGATTGGTGAAATCATGCCTCCATATAGCGCTGTCATTGCATCTTTCCTTGATCAAAGACCTCAGAGTTTCCGGGCATAAAGAGCCTCTGCATAGCAAGGATGACCTCCGGGGCCTTTGCCTTTTGCTATGTTTTTTCTTCTCTATGGAAAGAGACCATTTGACTTACATGGAGCTCCATGGTCCTGCCACGTGGCCACGTAGTCTCCTGCTCATCCGCCGCGCTTTGCAAGGCATCTGGCCTTACCCTCCCTTCCACCAACTTGTTCTCAGATACATTGAAACTTCAGTCCACCAGATGGGGACCTACCTGTCCAGGAATGAATAGGGGTCAGGATTCTGTTCAAAGGTTAATTGTAAAAGACCAAGATAATCCCAAGAAGGGATCACCTGGGCAAAGCCACCACATACCTCCACCTTTTCATCACGTTTTCATGCTCCTTTTTTCTTCTTCAGTAGGCAATAGAATTGACTTGGCTACATATTCTCTTCTCCTCAGCTTGTTCAGACATCTTGCTGAAACCTCCGAGCAAGCTCTGTTATGGTGACAACCAGTTGTTATTTCCCAGTGGCAGATTTTTTTCTTTTAAGAAACAAGAAAAAGCAACCTCTACAGGCTGACAGTGGGGATGCTTCAGAAGGGGCGACAACGGTACTCATGGGTTTTACCAACTAGTTTTACATCCTCTTTCCTCTTGCCACATAAGAAAAGGTTCTCCACACAGGGCTGTGTGTCCTATGAGCTAAAAATATGTTGGGACATTCCTAGGGGCCTGTTTGGTAAAGACAGGAAGCATTGGGGTCTCTGCCAGGTTCTAGCACTCCTTGCTTTGCTCCAGAAGGGAGCCCTGGATGCCAGCTGAAATTCTGCCTGTAGGACACAGCGTTGGGGTTTTGCTCGACTGCCTTGAATAATGAATCATCAGTTTTCCTCTCCCAGCTGTGCTTCCACGCCCCTGCTCTTGGAGGGAACGGCTGGGTTCCTTGTCTGCCGTAGGCGGCGGTCCGTGGGAGCCATGGGTCAGAGGAGGGAGAGGAGGAGTGTACTACATATAGCCAAGCAAGCCCGCGAGCTCCCGGCAAATCCTCTGACACGGGCCGAGCACAACTGTGCAGCCTTGACGTGATTTCTAACCACAGAGGTTACAGAAGCCTCCAGAAGGCAGGCTGCCTGCTCCAACCTCACAGGGCAAAGGAGCCCTGAATACTGTTTCCTTTCAGTGCATTATATTCATCAAAATAGAAGGAATAAAATCATCTTTTACCTAATCTAAGAAATAAAGGGATGAAAAAAGCACGTATAATCTTACCACTATTGCAGCTCTTCCCAATTTGGTTTTTAGCAGATCTGTTTATATGCATATGTTACTTTTTTATTGTCATCGTATAATATCATCTGTGTACTGCATTTTTTTTACTTACCAGTGTATCACAAGCATTTTGCCATGTTGCCAACCTTCTTGGCATAAGCATCTATCCGTATGGATGTACCGTGCTGCAGCAGCACATTCTCTCATCTCTGTACGTTCAGGTTGCTCTCAAGTTGTATCTGTTACAGATAATGTAGTGAGTGCCTTCATGCATATGGTTTCTATATTTTGGATGATTTCCTAGGATACATTCCCAGAATTGGGATTACTGGGGCTTGATACACATTGTCAAGTTGCTTTCCAAAAGAATTTTACCAATTTTATTGCACCCTTGTAAGAATTTAGTATTATCTTTAAAAAAAAAAAAAATGTTGTTAATATAATAGCAAAAAGTTGCCTTATTTTGATTAAATTTGCACTTCTTCAGTTATTTGCAAGATAAAACAGTTTCCATCCATTTTGTTTCGAACTGTAATTTCTATTTTGTAAACTGTTCACATCCTTTGCCCATTTATCAGTTGAGTTTTAATGTTTTTCGTAAGAATTTTATTAACATTTTTATGCTATGCTCATATTAGCCTATTTTATATTTCCACAGACATCTTTTTCTTTTCCTTTTTTTTTTTTTTTTTTTTTTTTGGAGACAGTCTGCATCTGTTGCCCAGACTAGAGTGCAGTGCGTCATCATAGCTCACTGCAACCTCAAACTCCTGGGCTCAAGCCATCCTCCTGCCTCAGCCTTTAAGTTGCTAGGACTACATGTGCTCATCACCAGGCCTGGCTAATTTTTATTATTATTATTGTTATTATTTTGTAGAGACAGAGTCTCTCTGTGCTGCCCAGGCTGGTTTCAAACTCCTGGAGTCAAACAATCCTTCCTCCTTGGCCTCCCAAAGTTCTAGTGTTATAGGCATGAGCCACCACACCCAGCCCACAAATATTTTTCTTCTATATTATTGCTTGCCATCTGATTTGGTTTTTTTTTTTTAATTTGTTGTGTTTTACATACAAATGTTTAACTTATCTCTCTCCATCTTCTTTATGATTTCCACATAATGGCACCCTCCCTCCACAAATTTGATATTCAATTTTAGATTTTATTATTTTATCTTATATTAAAATTTTCATTTATCTTTGTGCTAAATGTATGAAAATTGATTTTAAAAATTGCAACTATTACATCACTATTTATTAAATAATCCTTCTTCATAGTTTAAAAGTCATTCAATGAAATTTTTTACATAATGTCAAAGGTAATTTCTAGGAAATCTGTTCCTTTGAGGATATAACCTTTTATTCTTGGATCATACCACATTGTTTTAAGTATTACTGCTTTAGGGTGTTTTAAATATCTAGCAGCCCAGATCTCCCTTATTATTCTTTTTCTGATTTTTCTTTAATAGTCTAATCTATTCTACCAAAATCATTTTGTAAAATGTATCAAAAAAGTTATTTTCAAATTCTGATTAGGTTTGCATTAAAGCTCAGGGTAAAGCAAACACATCTTTTGGTGCTAAATGTCATGCTCAATGTATTCTGTTTCTTTGTTCTGCGAAGGAAATCCTGTTTATTATGGAAAATAGTGAAAGGTGCGAAGAAAATGAGTCACTATCTGCAAATGAGTGTTGCTGAGAGTCTCGTGTGGAACTTTCCAGTCCATCTCTGCATTTTCCCCTTTCAGGCGTTGGTGGTAGGCTGTTGCTTCTAGGCTTGTTCCCTAGCCCTGCTCCACCCTCCACCCTGGGTGTCTAGGGAAAGGGACCCCGTGCTGAGCAGGAGGCACGTCCAGGGAGTGGGCACTTGGAAGGTGCAGTCAGACCACCCAGGTCACGCTGTCCTCTCGGTGCTGCTGGGAGGTGATGGGACCTGGGGGATTTGAGGATGCTCTTCAGAATGTGCCTCCAAGCCACAGGGCTTGATGATACTTATCTGTGAGACAGGGCTTTTCCATCTGGGCTCAAGGCAAATGGGCGGGCAGGTTGTTCAATTGGGTCAATCGGGTATAATCAGGCTCCCATGAGCCTAGGCTCCTGCTTTCAAGTCATCCTTAAGAGCCAGGGCAGTTGTTTTTCTCTGCTGGTCCTGGCATCCTCCCATGCCCTTTTGTTCCAGCAGGTTTCCTGCTGGACCTGGCCCCGTGCATGCCTACCGCACTTCCCCCTTCCCTGCGCTCCCTCCCACAGACCACTCCCAGTGGAGGCCTCCAAGTCAATCCATGGGAATTAAATGATGTGTGGGCATGTGCTTGCTGCCTGAGGGACACCTGCGTCTGCTGGTTTTGGATTCTCTCTTTGTCTGAAAACTTCTTTGGTTTGACTGCATTTTTGAAGGACATTTCAGATTTAGAATTTGAGAGTAACAGTTAATTTCTTTCAGCAACTTAAAAGACAATTATTCCACTGTCTTTTTGCTTTCATTGTTTCTTTGGAAGGTAATGTGTCATTTTCTCCAGTAGAGTTTTAATCCTAGTGGCTTTTTGTTTTTTAACTTTTTATTATGGAAGCTTTTACACATGTATAAAAGTAGAATAGTAAAATGACTCCTTGCTACAACCATCATTCAACTTTAAATATTATCAACCATGGCTAAGCTTCTTAATATATCTTCCCCACCATTATTTTGAAGCAAATCTCAGACATTATATCATGTTACTCGTAAAAATTTCAGTTTTAGCTCTTAAAAATAAGAATTTTTAGCACTGATAGAATACACTATTGCCATTTAGAAAACATTGTATTATATATATTTTTTCTGTGGTTTGCCTAATTCAGTATCTAAATAAGGTACAAACGTTGTATGTTGTCATTATATCTAGTAAGTTTCTTATAATTGTTAGGTTCACCTAGTTTTTTTTCCTTACAATTTATATCACAATGTTTGTTCTGTAAGAATTTCCACATTCTGCATTTTGCAGATTGGATCCCCATGATGTTATTTAACATGTTCCTCTTTCTGCTGTATTTACTGGAAACTGATAGGTTTACACACTCAATGAGATTCAAGTCTTTTGTTTGTTTTTTGTTGTTAGTTTGGCAAGAATGCGTGGCAGGTGGTGTGGTGTTCTTGCCATTGCACCACACCAGTAAGCACATCTTGTTTGCCTGTCTCTCTCATAATGTGAAGATTGCCTAGTGGCTTCAGATGTTGCCAGCATTCGTCCATTTATCCAAATTCATTCAGTATACAGTAGTTTTTCTACTTAATTGTTATAACAGCCAATGATGATCATTAACTAGACCCATTATTGCCTCTGGGGTTCCAGAAATGTATTCTTCTAATTCTGTTATTCTGTCTTCCTTCATTAGCTGGAATTCTTTCATAAAGTAGAAGATTCTTCCACAAAATATGTGGTATCCTGAAGAGTAGTTCTTAAAGGAAAGGAAAGGAAAAATAAATGCTTGCCTTTTTAATTATCTATTTTCCAAATAGCGAATTGGTCCTCTAGCATCCTCCAAGGATGACCAGTGGGGTTTTTTTTCCTTTAACATTTTCATGAGTTATCATGTGTCTCAATCTGTTGTAGTCATTATTCCTTTTGCTGCTCAAATTGTTCCATCTTGGGCCAGTGGTGGCCTTTTCAGGTGGACTCCTGGGTCCTTACCACATAGCTCAAGGAGTCTTTGATAATGACTTTGGGTTTTTTTGATATAACAACATATCCCAGGCTGATCTTGTACATGTCCTGCCCCACACTTGGAATAAGCCAAGACAGTGTGGGTGCTCATTGCAGCTGAGTTAGTCATTGTTTCCAAGGCTTTTAGTGGGCAAAGCTAAGAAATACATTTTCAATAGAAAAAATTCATACTAGAATTTCCATTTCCAATTTAGAATTATGGAGATTTTACTTACCTTCTTTGATTTTATATTTGTAATTTGTTTCTTACACACAAAATTTTGGTTCCTAATGACACCAGCATGATTATGTGTTGCTTCGTCCATATGTTTAATATAATATATGTAATTGTAATACATGGCATATAATATAGAACACATAGTACATAATATACACTATATTTCTTATATACACATACACACACATATATGTAAAATAGTTTTTGAATAATAATACCAATTGTTGCTTGAAAAGTTTGTTTTCTCTTGAGAATGCATGCTGCAAGATGTATACAGTCAAGTCATTGTGTTTTTCAGGCACTTGAGATGATTCCTGTTGTGTCATCAATTGATATTTAGGATAATTTCATTTCGTTTTTGATTTTTAGTGATTGTACTTTTTTAAATATAATTATGTACTTCAAATGTACTAAACAAATGTTTTCATAGTACTTTCATCTCTGCCCCTACCTATCCCTACAGGAAACCATTTTTATTATCTTGTTATTTATCTATACATTGTTACTTAATTTTTAATGTGAGTACACATATTTGTATTCACCTACCATTCTTACTCTTGTTAAGTGATAGCATTTTATAAATAGTTTTTTCCATCTTGCTTGTTTCATCTAATTTTGCGTTCTGGAGGTGAGTGTGTGGCATTATACAGAGCTGTTTCTTACCCCTTTGTACCACTGCAGTGTTCTCCATTGCGTGCATTTACTGTATCTCGTTCAGCCTAGTAATGGACATTGGATGACTTTCAGTCTTCTGCGGTTACATAGGGTTCTTCAGTTAGTAGCCTTATGCACTCATCTTTTCATGGTTTTACCAATGTATCTTTGTGATAGATTCTTTACAGTGAGTTGACCAGATAGGAAGCGAAGGCAAGTGCATACTAAAATTTTGGCAAATTATACCCAATTCAACTGCATTGGATTATTGAGTTGTACATTCTCACCAGTAAAAAATAAGCATGCTTACTTTCCCCAACCTTTCCAAAATATTATGTTGCCAAACTGTTGTATTTTTGCCAATCTATCAGGTGAGAAATGGCATCTGAGTGCAGTTTTGTATGCTCAGTGTATGTTTCCTTGGTTTGTTTCTATACTGCTTAGAGTTCACAATGTTTTGGAACATTCTCAGACAGCCAGTATCTATCATTATTGCTCCTATGCCATTCCCTTTCCCTCGTCTTCTGGAACTTAATTATGTATGTGTTAGACGTTTTCATTATATCATATACATCTCTTATGCTCTTTTTTTACTATTTTTCATTAATTTTTCTCTCTGTATTTTAATCTAGTTATCTTTTCCTGACATATTTTCTAATTTTGTATTTCCTTCTTCTATCATGTAGTTTGCTGGCAAACCCGTTCACTGTGTTCCCAATTTCCGTCGTGGAATTTTCATTTGGTTATATTTGTTAATCAAAAACTAAAACTCCTTATCCAGTCATTTTGTCCGTTAAATGCTCTTGATGATTCTGTTTCTGTGGGTCTGTTTCTGTTGACTTTTTGGGGGAGAAGGAAGTCTTGTTTTGTGCTCATATCTTGGTTTCTTGTATGCCTAGCTTTTTCTGAAATGAATACTATAGATCATATGTAAAAAAAAAAACAACAAAAGCTAGAGTTAATTATGGGTATGATGATATCTTACTCCAGATTGTATTTACTTTTTCTTCTCATTTCCTGTGTTTTTATGTTATATATATTTATATAGTACAATAAAACTCTCTTTTCTGTGATATTCAATATGAAGGTGATAGTAATTTTAAGTGGAAAGCTGATTTGTTATTTCCAGTTTTAGAACTTTTTATTTTGAGATAATTATAGATTTCCATGCAGCTGTAAGAAATACTAACAATACAGAGCAATCCTGTAGACCCTTCGCTCAGTTTCCTGCAGTGGTAACAGCTGCCGTAACTGTGATACAACCACGAAAACGTGTCACCCTTTACAGCCACAGCCACGTCCCCTCCTGCCCTGCCTGGTTCCTGGCAACCACTAATGTCCTCTCCTGCTCGGTAGTGTTTTCGTTGCAAGAATTATGTAGATGGATCATGCATTAGGTAACCTTTTGAGACTGGCTTTTTTCCCACTCGACATAATTCCTTTGGGATCCATCCAAGTTGTTGTATGTAGCAATGGTTTGCTGAGTAGTGCTCCATGGTATGGATGTAGCGTCATTTTTCTTTAACCATCCAAAGGCATTTGAGTTGCTTTTAGTTTTGTGGCTGTTGTGAATAAAGTTGCTGTGAACATTTGTGCGTAGATTTTGTGTGTGAACATATGTTTTTATTTCTCTGGGATGAACGCCCAGGAGTGCAATTGCTGGATCCTATGGTAATTGCTTGTTTAGTTTTGTAAGAAACTGGGAGGCTGGGTTTTAAGGTTGCGGGGACTCTGAGATGCATATTATACCTGACTTTGCATCCCCGACTACTTCAGCTGTGAACACGTCCAAGCCTAGGTGCTCTGGCCCAGGCTGAGATTGGGGCCACATTGCTTGTCCTCTCATCTGGACCTTCTGGTTCAGTCAAGACTTTTGCTCGCAGAGGGCAGCACACAGGCTCCAAGTACGGAAGCTCAGCGTGGATTTCCTGGGGGCGCCGTTTAGACACAGGTAAGGCAGCAGTGTAGCTGGCCTCAGGGACCCTCAGAATTAGGGACCTGAGTGTTGATTCTTCCCTTTGCCTCATAGCGCATGCCAGCGTCCTTCCTGCCCACCAATGTCCCCTGGATCCTGAGGCAGGCAGAGAATATGGCCACTTGGCCCTCTCGGCCTTGGGCCCCTCCTTTCCCACCCCAAGGCAGAGATTCACACTAGTCCCTTCATTGGAGTTCCTGAAATCCCAGGGCAGAAACCTGAATGCCCCTGGGGTCAGATGCCTAGTTCTCTTGGTCACGGCCAGTGCTAGGGTTTTACAACACATCGGCAAGTGCCAGAGATGGGGGGATTGTCACAAGCCCGTAGCACCCCTGTTGGGTCAATCCTCTATCCTCGCTCAAGGTCAGGCAGGGGCACAGCTGCTAAGCCCGAATCCCCCTGTTTATCTTCCACCCGTGGTTTTGCTGAGTTCTCCTCCTCAGTGGGGAGACAGAGCGGACCTCCCTGCCCTACCACTGTGGCCAGCGTGTACTGTTCATTGTAAGCTCCAGAGAGAGAACACAGGGGGACAGACAGCATTTCTGGTGACAAGCCACATGGAGTGAGATGCAGCCATAAGTCTTCTGTTGAACCAGGGTTTGTTTGTGGCAGAAAGTCCTGTGTGAGGAAACAGGCTCTCCCCAGCGCCTGCCCCCACTCACAGAGCGCTGGCGATGCAGGGCTCCGAGCCAGGCCCGCTCCCGAGCAAATCTCTGTGGCTCGGCAAGGACGCAAGAAGCAGTGGGTCCTTGGAAAGTCTGCATGTCCAAAGCGCCTCTGGATATATTTCATCGACCTGCCTGAGCTGAGTCACAGCTGGCCTCTGACAGCATTTCTAATAGACCACTCTCATTCTGGGCAGCTTTCATTGTGTGCATTTCCAATATGACCACTGCAGAGCTCTGCCTTCTTTTCTTTTTAAAACCTCTGTAAAATGTTTGCTGGGGCAAATACTCTTGCAGGCGCTGCGAGTTCTGTTTCACCCATTACGCCAGCCCCAGGGAAGGAACCTCAGAGTTCTGCCTGTCCACTGGCCACCTCCGCTGCTAAGCTCTTTTTGTCTTGCTTCGCAGGACACAGTGGTGTGAAATAGCGCTGCCAGGCCTTTTTGGGTCTTTACAAGAGAGATGGGCCACAGTTTGCCACGGGAGCTTCAGGGGAGCATGCCCAGGAGAGCAGTGAACAGGGGCCTTGGGGCAGTGGGACGCAGGCTGGGAGAAAATTGGTAACTGACAAATTGCAGGTGTGATGCGACTCTCTGAGCCCCGCTTGTTCTCAGATGCCTCGTTGCGTACGTCTTTGTGTGTGTTTGCATTCCTGTTGATTGATTAAAGGTAAAACATGCCCGCTTGTCAGCTGTGCTATCGATCACGTTTATTTAAGAAGAAATAAAGTCGTTCACATGGCTCGCCTGCAGAGATGGGCTTTATGTTTTGTGCTTCCCGAGGAAAACCTGCTGATGATGTGAAGTGACATTCGACCCGCTGAGAGTTGATATTGGCAGACAAATTTCATGTCCTGTCTCCTGGTCAGCAGTGTGCTGCCTCGGAGTTGTTAGGGATATTAAAAACAGGGATGGGAAGTAGCAAGTTGACAGGTTCAGTTTGCAATGTGAAAGGCTCTGGCACAAAAAGCAAAGACCCAGGCAGCTTCCAGCCAAACCTGCTGGCCCCAGACACAGCAAGACAGAGGGAAGGAGGGTCTTTGGTGGCAAGAATGTTGGGGAGATCTCTTGTGGAGTGCCCAGGAGGCCTCCTGTATGTCGTCCTGATGAGGGTTGGTGGTATCCTGGGGTCACGAAGATTCAGAAACACCGGAGCTCTCTTTGCTGCTTTATGTCTTCCGAGAAAGCACAGAATCAGCGAGAGTGGCCTTTTCACAGGGACATGGGACACTGCAGCTGATGTCTCTGTTGTCTCACAGGAGACATTAGTACAGGTGAGCAAAGAGAAAAAAGCCTGCCTCCACGCAGAGAACCCTGGTGGCCTGAGTGCAGCTGCATGGCTGGGGCCCACGAGGGGACATTGCTATCGTTGTCTGGACACTGAAGGGCCAGGACTGGGCTTTTGTATGTCACTTGCATCCTCCCTTGGTGCACCCAGCGCAGATTGGGTTTGTGGTCCTTCCTCAGCACAGTGATAGCTTTGCCACCGAAGAGGCTTTATGTCATTAACTGAAGCGTGCTTCTTCCCCTCCCTGCCTCACCCCCTTGTGGGCAAGTCATCCTCCTCAACCTGCTTTGGGAGGGATGAGTTTGAGGCCCTGGGATGAGGGGAAAGTGGAAGGCTACTTGTCTGCCCAGTGAGCCAGAAGTTTAGCCCTGTGGACCCAGGCAGCAGATTCTGTGAGCAGATTGTCCTTAGATGTGACACAGGGCTCAGCATGTTGGTGGCACTCAGTGCACGTTTGCAGGATGACTGAGCAAGCAGAAAGGAAACCAGCACAAAAGGCTCTTTGTTGTTAAAAGCCCGGTGAGGACAGCTAGGATCCGCACTCCGCTAGAGCCTCTTCCCCACAACTCTGCCTCCAGTATGCCCTTAGGAGCCTTCTGGTCATGTGGCTTAATGCTGCTCAATGCTCCGGCACTTGGGCTTTCTGAGCCCCTCAACTCCCAAGTGAAGGCCCCCAGGATCGCATCAGGGACGTGCAGCTTGACAAGTGCAGCATGCACCCACCGTGTTACCCTCTGGGCCAGCAATGGGGCCACCTCCGTCAGCCCATCTGGCCACTCAACTCCATTTATGTCATTGACCACCTGCCTTCCATCCTCAGGTCTTTTGGGTGGTCTTTGCCTGCTCATTGTAAGGCCTATCTCAGATATACCTGTAATGGGATAGAACAGTTTTTATTTCAAGTTCAACACTCTTTTGCCCAAGAGACAACTATTTGTACCAATGTTGTATTTTATGTGAATTGTCCTGTTCTCAAATAAGAACGCCACATGTAAAACTGTGATCAGAAAGGTTTGGGGCCAGGGGAAGGAGCCCTTGGATAAGCATGTTCCATGGTTCTGTGCCAACTGAAGTCTGGGATTCCTGCTTCCCCTAGGACACCCAATCAGATAGTGATGTTATTGTATATTAAGTTACTTTGTTTTCTGAAGAAAATGTCATAGGTGTAACTGAGGTGTTGACAAGATGAAAAACCTAAATTCAGGTTTGTGGTAAATATTTAAATCTTCTCTCTTGAATACTGTTAATTGTACTTTTACATAAAATTAACTGTAGCAGAGGCCTGTTGGGGGAAAACAGGCTCTGGCTTTCTTACAGCATGCTGCGTGGGGTGGGGAAAGTTTCTTAACCTCTCTGGGATTTGCTTTCCTCACCTATGAAATGAGCAGATGTTGTACTTGCTGTCTGATTTCTGAGGCCCCTTCTCACTCAGAACACTCTGACTCTGTGCCTGAAAGGTGGCAGCATTACCTCGCTGTCCCTGAGTATATGCCCTGTGTCATTAGATGTTGTCACAGAAGCAGGCCAGCCAATTACTTTTCACATGGACCCTTGGAAACCAGTGAAATGGCACGATTACTCACAAGCAAAGGCAGGAGACGAGGGGATATGGTGCCTGAAGCTGGCGCCTCCCCCAGGTAGTGGGGGCTGCACCTGCCCATCCTCAGGAAGTCCCCCAAGCTCCTTTCAGTGTCCCAGCATGCAAGGCAGTGCCCATTGGATTGGTCCAGACTGGCTGTGGTCTGATGCAAAAGACAGAAGCTTATCCAGCAGTTGAGTTTGCTTTTCTCTTCCTCACGGCTGCTGAAGTCAGCCAACCAGAAACCTGCCGTTTGGAGCAAGGTCGGGAAGCCTCACAAGATGCCACTGAGGCTCCGTCCATAAAACATGAAGAGACTTCCTGACGCTTGCTAACTCGGCGCCGAGTCCAGCATATCCGGGAAAGTAGTTGCTGCAGAGTGTGTGTCTCCTCTGCCTCCCTTGGTGCTGGACTTCCACACACCCCTGGCCTAGTGGGTTACACAAGGCAACTCCAGGACCAGGGACAAGGGCAAGAAGAGAGGGAGGCTGGCAGAGGTGGCCTTTTACCTGGCAGGCATAGGCCGAAGGGAAGGAGCATTCTGGCAGCAGGGAGGGCTCGGCAAGGCTGCATCTCACACACAGCTGAACGAGGGGCAGTTTGGAAACTCAGCCTAACGGGCTCCCTCAGCCACGTCAAGTGTGAGCCACGGCCTCAGTGGCTGTAAGTGGGGTCACTCGAGTTCTCTGCAAGCACAGAGGTGGAGTCAGCTGTTCTGAACCGCTTGCTGTGGCCTCCTGTGGGGCTGGCTGTGGAGGCTGAGGGCCAGCACAGAGAATGGGGCAGCAATTCCCAATTCAAGAACATCAACCTTGGACCAACATAGAAGGACAGAAGCGAGAGGTGATTGGTCTTGCACCTGTTGTTTTGCCCTCGGGCTGGTCGTGGAAGGCAGGCAGGGGCCCAGAGGAGACGAGGTGGGACAAGTTCGCCAGAGAATGGGGAAGAGCTGGGAGGGCAGAAGGTGGTGGAAGTGTGATTTTGAACATGCTTAGTCTGAGATGCCTCCAGGACGGTGGGGTCAGCAGACCAGCGGGAAAGTGGAGGTTCAAGTCTGCGGCTCAAAAGCAGGTGGTGTCTGGAGGAATCCATTGTACTGGTTGGATAATGGGGCGTTGATGGGTCATAGAATAATAAGCCCAAATTTCAGAGGCTGAAATGAGTGATAAGAGAAGTGGGGACACACCATTGTCATCAGGGATGTCATGGGCAGAGGAGAAAAGAGAGGAGAGACGGGCAGTGAGCGTGGAGGGCGAAGAGGAGGACCTGGAGCTATGCAAGTCACACCGAGGGAGGGAGCGTGAGATGTAACGTGTTCTCAGCAAGTTCTTGCAATTAACCAACGTATTCCTCAGGAACACGAAGCACCTCTCAATCACACCCCTCCCGATTTCATGGTAATAAATTTTTGTAACTCTCTGTAGTTATGTTTTAGCATCTTGGAATATTGAAAACATAAACCAAACCCTCCTGGCATTAGCTTGGGAAGCCCTTGCGATGAAAATTAGTTCTGTGAGAGAGGCACCGAGGGACGGGTTTTTGGAAGAAAGTGATGACGGCCAGGAACACCCTGAAGCGATGCATTATTCAGGCACGTCGGAGCGAGATACCACCACGGTTACCTATGAGGAGGCCTTCTCCTCTGCTCCCTAATCTGAATATTATTCGTTTCAAGGTTTTGTTTATATTGTCTTGAGGGGAAACAAACACTACTTAATTAATCCCACCAAACATAATATTGGAAAAGCAATTATTCCCACCACGTGTAATAAGCCATCTGTAGGGAAAGGAATCCATTAAGTGTGAAACAATATGAATTTTAACACTATTATGGAGATCAGATTGGTTCCCAGTTATGAGCACCATAATTTTAGTATCTGCTCATGCATACTTTGCTATACCATCCTCTGTAATCTTAAAGCCTTAATATCCAAACAAATAATAGCCCTATGTAATTAGCGTCAAAAACCACGGGTCAGCTGATCAGATATTTCATGGATGAATCCCTTTTTCGGGGGTTAGTTTGAATCTGTGATTAATTAGATAGCGAGTCCCCTATTTTGAATTTCTGGTGATAACTAGCAGAGGGATGAATTTGTTTGCGTTTTCAATAAATCATTCATTAACTGCAATGAAATATTTTCATTAAATTACCTCTCATGCTTCAGTTCATAGGGAATCTTCCTTTCTTTTTAAGTTTACGGGGGTATCCTTCAGTTCTCCTTGAGTGAGAAGCAACAGCTCTGACCATTGTCAACCAGAAAGCATCTCCCCCAGCTCTTCTCTCTGTCCCTGCTGGGCCGTAAATTGTTACGGGGTTGATTTCAAGAGAAACACCTAGCAAACTTGTCACCTTTGTATCACAAGGTGCAGGGCCTGCGGTGAGCGGCTCATCATCTTTGAAGATCGTTTGGGTACCTCTGTCAGAACTTTCCTGTGTTTTGACTTTGTGAGGCACGTGAAGGGCCCTGTCCGTGAGAGAGAGGAGAAAACCTGCAGAGGTGACCAAAGGGCCTGGCAATAGCTTCCTTCATAAAGTAACTCAGACGATCTCGGGGTGGTTGGGGGAGGCACAGCACAGCCAGCTCAGGCGTCTATTGCGGGGTAGACTGTATCCCCCAGTAGGAATGCTGAAGTCCTCACTCCCGGTTCCTGCGATCGTGACCTTAGCTGGAAATAGGGTCTTTGCAGATGTGATCAAGTTAAGAGTAGGTCCATAATCCAGTGATTGGTGTCCTTACAAGAAGACAAAACACAGACACTCGGGGAGAATGCTATTGCTGAGGCAATGCAGGCAGAGATCAGATTGACGCCTCTACAAGCCACGGGACACCAAAGAGTGCCAGCAACACCAGAGACCAAGAGAAAGGCACGAGTCAGATTCTCCCAGACAAGCTTTAACGGGAGCATGGCTGGCAAAGAGATGCTGGACTTCTAGCCCCAGAACTACGGGAGAATACATTTCTATTGCTCGAAGCCCCCTAGTTTGTGGTCACCTGTTATGCCAGGCCTAGGAAACTAATCCTTTGTCTCCCATGTGACCGCTTTGTCTCAATGTGACCTCCCAGACCCATCCCGGCTACTTGGGCAGATCACTGTGGTGTGGTCTGACAGGCATAGATCGGACTTAGTCGGTGCAACCAAGTTGTGCTCCAGACCTGCCTCAACCCAGGCAGATCAAACCTTGTGTCCGGTCCTTTTTCCCCTGCCTTTCTAGAATATGGGCTGTAACAAAAGCAAAGGATCCCTGCACGTTTGCTTACCTCAGACTCCATGTCATGTCTTGGCACAGGCAGCCTTTCCCCACAGCTCACCCACGTTCCTTGTGTCCTGATCCTCAGTGGGGAGGGCAGGCAGACCTACAGGAGGGAGGGTGACTAGTGGACTCAACTAGCTCAGCAAGTACTGGCCTTTCCTTTCTGGAACATTCTGCAGCTGCGTTCTCCCCTGCTGGCATTTGTAGCAGGGTTGCAGCTTGTCCTCACCTGGGCTTGTGGGAATTGCCACTTAGAGGCCACAGTGTGAAGGAGGAGTTGGAAAGATGGACTAAAGGCTTGTCTTACCCCACTGGCTCCTCTCTGCGGCTTCCCTCCATCGTGCATCCCCACCCTTCTTGGGCTTTCTAGATGCCTCTGATTCTCTTCTGAAGCTTCCTGGGAAGAGCCAGTGAGGAGATGAGCCACCAAGAGGCTGGGCTTGGACAAAGACGGCCAGAGTAGGACATGTTCAGTATGTTCCAGCATGGGGGACCCAGAGGAGATCGCTTCCCTTCCAGGGACCTATTACAAGGCACAGACAGTGGTCCCCAGCGTGTCACCCTCCAGGGAAATGGTCTCAGGCCACAAACAATGGAAAAGAAGCATCCCTCTCGCCTCAGTATCCCCAACTGTACCAGTCATGCTAGAACCAGGAATTATATTCCAACTTATTTTCTTTTTCAATTCCTTGTATACCTGTCTTTGAATTCTTTCTGGTAGTTCATTTTTCTTGGGCCTTTGGTCCACTCAGTGGCCACCAGAATGTGACGGCTCCAGCCTCTCTCTCCTTGGTTCTGGAGGCAGGCCCACCTGTCCTCCCGAGAGCACTGGCTCTCCTTGCTGTGTGTCTGAACTGGAGCTTGTTCCTTCGCTCCTGCTTGCCGTGTTAAAGGCGATGACGACACAGGAGAACTGTGTCAGCACTTTTGGCCCCAGCATGAGGCCGGGCCAGCCGGGAGGGCTGGGCACATGCCCTCCCTGCAATCTTCAGAGCACAGACCAGCGCGCCCTGCCCTTCCAGCCTGTTCAAACACTTGAGCTGTTGGAGAGGGTTCACAACTCTCCTGGGAAGAGGAGTCGACGTTTCTGTCTCAGCGGAGACAGCGCACATCTGTGCAATTGGATCTCTATAAAAGAAGCCACTATGCACAAAGGGGAGGATTTCTGAAGCTTTTTCTGGCTACAGTGAGAGGCTGGAGTCTATTTCTGAGCGGGCGTCAGGCCTCCGTTTTAGAGCTGCTCCGATGCAGGGGCCGGATCGCGTGTTTCCTCTAGATCAGAATGCTGATGACGAGGTTCCGCCAAGGCTGCGTTATACACCAGCTCGATCCATTAGGCGCTTTTAAAAGTACACTTCGCTGCCCTTTGACCAGGATATAAAAA
Organism: Lepilemur ruficaudatus; assembly: GCA_963574885.1. Taxonomy (NCBI): domain Eukaryota; kingdom Metazoa; phylum Chordata; class Mammalia; order Primates; family Lepilemuridae; genus Lepilemur; species Lepilemur ruficaudatus. The sequence goes on from CAUYRT010009973.1 coordinate 16,434, forward strand.
TTATTTAAAAAAAAAAATAAAAGTAAACTTTGCTTCCTTCATTTGAGCTGCTAGTCATGTGTACTGACCCTAGCAAAATGACCCTAAATATTTGGCTAATGTAATAAATGACTGTGTGAAACACACTTTAATGAGTACTGTACTAACAACTTTTTTTGGTGGGGGAGAAATAAAGAGTATTTGCAAAACAGCTTCGCTTTGCCATTGTCACTATGTGCAATGGGAATTTCCTGAGGCTTTGTGTCCCTCGTGCATATATGCATCCAGGTTTGAGTATTTATTTAAACATCAGTGTGTTGTGGACAAGAGTTTATAATGAGTCAGCCACTTAAAAATCCTTAGGCATGAAAGGCAAGCTTTTGGCCAAGCCTGAGGGCCTGCTGTCATCAGCCTCTGTGTCTTCCTTTGGGGATGGTCCCATAGGGCTGAGTTCTTCCCAGATTGCATGACCGTGCCTCCTCTGCAGGCCACAGGATGCAAGGTCCCCTTGCATGCAGCATGAGCTCTGAATTCTGACCCGGGCTCCTCTCTGGCCAGGAGCCTTTCCACAGCCTGCGTTTTCTGCTCCTGCTCTGCCCTGACAGAATTTGTGTCAGGCCTGGCTTGGCTTGGCCGACTTGACCTTGCCATGCCCCTGAAGGTCCCCCCAACACCCCACCCCCAGCCACCTGGGGGCGGTAGGAAGGCCTCGGAGTGAGGCGCTGAGGACAGTGGTGTGCACAGACCTCACTGCGGGGACCAGATGGGTGCTGGCAGGACTGCAGGGAGAGCCCCAAGAGGCAATAGCCGGGCCTGGAGCTTCTCCCTGAGGGTTTCTGAGGCTACTCTGTGAATCTGTGACATCTACCTGCCCCCCCAGGAAAAGCCGTGGCTGCTTACCATAGTTAAAGCAATCTGAGGCTAGCAAAGATACTCTCTGCCACATAATCCATCATTATCTGGTGATGTGTCTGGTGATATGTCAATGGTCAACCATAACATGGAAATTTCAGCCTAGGAAATGGAGTGCAGAAAGGAACAATTCAAACTTTTTCTCCCTAAATATATGACTTCAGTGGAAGTTTCTATGGTTGACATGGACAGTCTGCAGGCATACAATCCTGTGCACAGGTGCAGCTTGTCCTAGCTGTCAGGCTGAAGGACGGGGGTATGTGTGGTCAAAAACCAATGGAAAAGAAACATTTCACAATGGGTCTTGTCGAAACAGTGTGGACACGGGCATCAGTGTGTGCAGTGAAAGTGCACATTTGAGGCTGATAGAAAAGCTGCGTCATTCTTTGAATTTCTAGCTTTTTGAAACTCCAGTGTTACATTAATTTTTTTATCAAAATGTAGCACAATTAAATCTTGTATTTAAGTTTGTAATCGAAAACAAACAAACACCACGTACTGTTAAAGAAAAAATTGTTCTGACACTTGTTGGAAGGGTAAGGAAGACCTATATTCGGGACTCTTGCGATAGGGGCCAAGTCTTTCCTCTTAGGGGAGGCACATCAGTTTCAACTCCAAATAAAACAAGAACAGTCAAGGACAGCAGGAATTTATAGCCACCAAGCAGCTTGGGGACAGGGGGCAGTCAGTGGATGGAAAATTACCCAGAGGAGATCTCAAGGTAGGGGCTTCTTGCTAAACCAACATAACAGGATTCTTGCTGAAGACAGGCCAGGGGCTTAGACACCAAAGGTGGAGGGTGAGGAATTTGATCCGTTATCAAGGGCAGGGGAGTCTCCCTAAACTGACAGGGCCAATATTGAGAGGAGAGATCAGAGGAGCCTGACTAAAGTTTGGTCAAGAAGAGGGTCTTTGTGAGCACTCGTCTGAGCCTTACTAGGCTTCAATTACTGACATCTTCTCGGTTAGTCACTTTATTAAAAAAAAAACAAGTTTAGTGGAGGGTGAGAGAGAGAGTATCACATAATCACAGTTGTTAGAAAGTGCAAGAGTGGGATTATATACAAAACACTGTGCAGGCTGTCGGCTGGAAGAGTTCACTTGGGGCCACCGGGGAAGGTCAGCAAGGAAACTACCGTGGGGGTTGTTCCTAAGAGATTTTTAACACTTGGCTAGGATGGGGGGATTTGGGAGTTGAAAGGGCTCCACGGTGAGGGGAAGGCATGTCCCGCTCCACTGCTTGCTGCTCAGGAGCTGCCTCCCGGCCTGCGGGGTTCCCAGGGCAGGAGCAGAGACCCCCGGGGAGGCAGAGGCAGAGGCAGAGCTGCATCTAGGCCTAGGGGCACTTGGAGGGGGAACGTAGACCACCAAGGAGGCCAGGGGAAACCTCTACCAGCACTAGCAAAGGAATCCAACCCCAGTGTGGTTCTAGGTTCTAGGGGGTATTACGCCAGCCCCTTGGTCTGCAGCCCTCTGGGACTTGGGACCATACAAGGGACCTTTCAGAAAATGAACTCCTTTTTTATGGTGAGCAAAATTCTAGTGTATATTTGCATTTTCACTAACCTTACCAAAGAGAAAAATGGCAGCCCTTTTCCTGAAGTTTCTCATATCTGCACATGACTTTCAGTGAAATTGTAAAACCTTCCAGAGTAGAAGGAATCTTGTACAGTGTGGTTAAGACCAGAACTTAACTGATAAACTGAGAAAGTGGGAGCTATTTTTATGATGATCACATAGCTTAACCTTTTCATTTTTATTTAAAACACATAAGTGAACCTTTGGCTTTTTTTTCTTTTAGTTATTTTTTCTCACCTTTTTATGTAAGCCCAATGCTTGCTTTTGAATGTGATTCTGCCGGTTGACTTTTGTAATGCATCGTCAACAATTCCATCCAAACTTTCTTTAAAGTGGAATTAGTAGACATTCACATTTTTCAGGTTTTCCAGTTGTCCCACCCACACCTAATTTTGCATAATTTTTGTCTCCTTACCTTTATAGCCTTTCTAAAGCATTCCATGTGGTTTCCTAAAAATGATTCTTTCTTTTTTGCACTTATAATTTATTGTTTCATATCATATTTAATTACATGACACAACTGCAATAGCGGAATTGGCATGAGTAAGCCTCGGGTGAAACCCACGGACCTTGGGTCGTGCCCTCTGCTGAGCGAGTCGGAAGAGCCGGGTGTTCTAAGGGGAGCCGTGGCTGAGAGTGGTCAGTGTATCTTCCTAAGGCTCTGGAAGGCACCAGGTAACGCAGGGACTTGTTTCCCTGGACGTCATCTAAGAAGGTTTCTACTGTGGCCGAGTGCCCAACACATGCAGCCAGGCCTTAAGGGGAGCAACAAGATGTGCGTGACCTGGTCCTACAGAGTGTAGGAGACAGGATGCATTCGGTCACAACACAAAACATGAGATGTGCCCTCAGGGAGACGAGAAGGGAGCTACAAGAAGGGAGCCAACCAGGGAGTGGCAGTCACCACAATCAAGCCTCCAAAACTGATCCCTCAAAACAAAATTTTACGATAGCCTGCCAGTCTGTTTGCTGTCAGAAAGGAATCCAGAGGAAATGGCTCGTGTGATGTAGTTACCGACTTGCTGTGACATCTCTGTACTGACGTAGAAGCTTATTGATTTGTTTCCTCTGATGTCAGAAGTAGTTTCTTTTTTTTTTTTTTTTGGTTTCTGTTCATGTCTTCAACATCAGGACCCTCCCTGCCCTTCAGTGGGTTGACCAGATGGCTGGAGCCCAGAACCGAGGCATCTGTGCATTTTAATATGATGATTATAGGTTGAATATTTTATGTGGTTTGCTCAAGTAGGTTTTACACACATATTTGATTTTGAGTTGGTGTATGAACTTAAAAACCTCAAAAGCGCATTGTCAGAAACACTGTGCTACTCAGAGATACGTTTCCATGTTCGCTAATTTCGTCTGAGCAGCGTCCTGTGCAGTTGCAGGGCCCCGGCTCACATGTTCAGGAGCAGGGAGTGTGGGTGTGCGTCTCAGAACCTGGTTCATAATTTCACATAGAAGCTTTCAGTGTCACTGGGGCTCTTGGGGCACCCAGGAGATAGACCAGGGTAAGAACTTTTTTCTTTCATGTAGAAGTCTGTCCTCAGTTCAGTATTAGACCAACTTTCTCTGACTTTGGCATGGTCTTAGGAACGGATCAGGGAAATATGTTTTGTCGATACTGACTGCATTATGGGAAGCTTGGATAACTGTGTGGGGGCTTTTACATTTTTCTCTATGTGATAGACTTTCAGCTGTTATGAAACTAAACAAAAAGTAAAGCAATGGGGGACATTAAAATGGAAGCTTGAGAATGTGAAAGTCTTGATTTCTTAAAAGGAGTTTTACCATAATCTCTCTCTGGATAAGAATTAAGGAAAATATTTACATGTGTTATGTGCAAAGTATAACCATTAAATTAGCTGTAATTGAAAAGATGCAATACACTGTCAATAGTTTGGGAATTGTTTTAGGATTAAAAGGGAGATCCATTTGTAAGAAAATGTTTTCATTTTAATAATGTTAATTTGATAGCTGCACTGTATTACTTTTCAATATGTTACTTTGAAAGCAGGTAAAAAGAATTTTCCAGGGCCCACTGGAACTCTGCTAGTTAGATTTATGGGACCTCTTATTTTCTTGGCCTTTCAACACCGTGAATATTTAAGTCTTCTGTGTGAATAGCTTGCCGTTTGATGAAAGATGATAGGTGAAAATCCTTCCTGCTTTTGTACACATGTGGGCACCTTTGTCCCCGACATGGGCTGGCATCATAAAGCAAAGGGCTACACTGTCATAGTTTGGCATTTTACCTGATTTTCAGATTCTGCACGTCCTCTGCAGGGCTATCCCCTCTTCCTTGCCCACCCCTTCTCTCTTACATGTTTCAGATCTTAACCAAGTCTCTAAAACTGGACACTGAATCCTCAAGGGAAATTCTCATCTTAATGCACTGTCGTCATAACAACGCCTGCTAGATTGAGAAACAAACCTGCTGTGCTGTCTGCAGGCTGCTGCACCTGCCCAGGCCCAAGGGCATGTGGCCTGGCGATGACCCTGCTCCTGCCCTAGGCGAGCCTGGCTTCACCCCGTGGGGCCCTGCTCTGGGTCTGGGTACCTAGCCCACCTCAAGGGTCTCACAGGCTCATTTTTGCCTGAAGGCCTGCACCACCCTTGCTTTTGTGAGTCTGCACACACCCCAGGTGTAAATGCCATGGTTTCCCAGATGTACCGCTGCAGGGCCTCTCTTTGGCTCTTTTGTCTCTTGCTACCTGCAGCCTTCTCTCATGGCAGCCCCTCCTCTTAGAAGGGTCTCTATCTAAGGAAGAGATAAAGAAACCCATCCGGCATTTAGCAAATTACCCCTGGAAAAGAAGGAAGTGGGTTTAAAACTCTCCTTGAGTAGCTGAGTACCAAATTAGCTGGAATGACTGGATGCCAAGAGCGTAGTCGGCTTTGTGGCTGCCTTATTATGGATTTGTTGATAGGAAACAACTTTTTTGACTGTTTACATCATGGAAATTTGATAACCCATTTGTATTACTTAAACTGCACATTTCGTAAGCGTTGTCAAAGCAAGGGGGTAATTTGTAACAGAAGCAGAGTACGTAGAAACTGTTCTCTGTTCTCGTAAAACTGTTCTCTAAATTGCTTTGCTTGCAGCTATGGAGGTTGCCATAAAGAGTGATTTCTCATATTGGATTTTCAAAGCCACAGGAGTGGCCACAGAGCAGCCAACGGGCAGCCCAATGATTTAAGACTATTTAATGCCCCAGTTGTCGTGAAATAGAAGGAAATAAACTCTAGTGGGCTGCTAGAACACATTACTGCAGTCTCTTAATGCCCCAGACTAGGAGGCTGACTTATCTCCTGTTATGTTTTATTAGATGATATTCAGAAGAAGAAAAGAAACAGAGACAACCAAAAGCCAGTGGCAGAGCATTACTGTGAAATGAGCGCGATGCAGGCAGGCCTGGGTCCTTCCGAAGTTCAAGTCAAGCTTGGACCTGGTGCTCCCGCAGTGCATTTTCTTTGTGTTAGTACATTAGTGTGATGGAAGGGGCGTAAGAAGAGGCCAGGAGGCCTTGTGCCTCCTGGTGCAGTTTCAGTTAATACAAAGCTTTGCTATGCACAGGGGTCCCCTGGGGATCTTGTTAAAATGCAGATTCCAGCCCAGAAAGTCTGGGAAGGAGCCTGGCCCTGAGATTTCTGCCAAGCTCCCCATGCTTTTGGTATGTATGTGTGAGAGACAAGGTCTTGCTCTCCTGCCCTGGCTAGAATGCAGTGGCATCATCATAGCTTACTACAACCTCAAGCTCAAGTGATCCTCCTGCCTCAGGTTTGAATTTTGAAGCCATTCCATGCAGAAGACAAAGGCCATTTCTGCTGCTGCCAAAGTCCTCTGCCCTCAACAGAAGGGTGAGCTGCCCTGAGCACCTGCCCCTCCCCAGCTGCCCTGTGCCTGCCCCTGGTGGGAGGTGAGGATAAGCCACAAGCTACCCAGTGGCAGTGGTACCACAGAGCCTGGTTTGATCTGTGCTCCCAGTGTAATCATCAGAGCTGGGTGATGTTCGCTACCCACTGGCCTCCTCCTTGGACCCAGCAGTTCTTGCTACATCACACACCACCTAGGAGTTGGGTTTTTCTAGGAATTCTCTTATTGAGCACTAAGAGGTTCTTAGTCTTGGCTAAAAAATCACTACATTGTGTCATTAGTGCCCATGAAGAGAACACCTGATGAAGAAGGAGCTTAATAGAGGCTCAAGTTAAGGGAAAAGTGCTGTTTGAATGGAGAAATGACTATTGGAAATGGCACTTTACTATGCTTCTCTGTAGCAATATTGATAAACCCTCATGCCCTCTCTTTCTCTTCTACTGTCTCCGTTGATCCATTCTAGAAAAGTGAATTTAAGTCACAGGTATGTGGACAGTTGCACGAGTCGGAAGAAAGCGTAAGGGCCACCTGTTCCCCATCCGTATGTTCTTCCACCGAACACATCTCAATCACCTGTGGCATGCCTGGCGCCTCAGGCAGGGACACAGCAGTGACCACGCTAGCCCAGGCGCAGACATTAGGACCTTGCAGCAGAGTGAGAGCAGGTAATGGGACACCTCACGTTGCCACGGGAGGGTGTGGCAGCTTGTGGCTTTCCCTGTGGTCAAGTTCATGGTCATCTCTTTCATCTCATTGCTTTACCTATGGGGAAACTGAGCCCAGAGAGGTGAAGTGGCCTTTAGGGACCTACAGCGAGCATGGGACAAGGCTGAGATCCGAACCCAGAACCCCAAGGCAGGCCTGGGCTGTGTCCCATCGTTCCACATTTATTTCAGAATAAAGAGCAGATTCTTCCCCGGATTTCTTATTAATAATAAGAAATATAATAAGATAATAAGAAATATAGCAATAATAATAATAATAATAATTTGGCTACTAGATGCTCAACATATGTTTCTGTGTCTCTGATGGTGGTCGTTTCTTTTCGTGGCATTCTGCCTTACCCAGGGCTCATGATGCTCTGTGGCTACCTGGGAAGAAGAAAATTAAGGCTGTTAAACCTGCAGGTTTCCCCAGTTTGCAAGTATCCCAACCAGCACTCCTGGGATGTAGTGTCCATAGAAACACCTATGGCAACTGGCATGCTTTCTGGCATGGATTCCGCACAGAGGGCACAGGGTGGCTCCTTCTCTAGATCATGGCTGGCAGCGGGGGCTGTGTCTGCCCCTCTGGGAGCTGCTAACCCCAGGTCTGAGCTCCCAGGCCCTGTGCAGTTCTGCAGGGTACAGGCTGCTTAGGTCCCCACACGTTGGAAAGCCTAGCAGGATGGTCCCCAATGAGGGCTGCACACGTGCTTTGCTCATGTGGCATTTCAGAGCGGCGACTGGTGTACGTGGGCACAAGGGCCCACTCTGTCTCTGTTCCCACCCCAAACCTCTGGAGTTGGAGGACTGGCTCCCAACAAATTTCTTAAGCGCTCAACTTGGTGGGCTTGAGTCTGGAATGCCCTCCAGCCCTCACTCCCTCCCAATGACCAGCTCTTCTGCTCTGGACCTTGTTCCCACATGGCGCTTCTGTCTCCTGCTGGAAACCTTGCGAGGATTACTGTTCAGCAGAGACCTATATCCACTCCCTCAGCCCGGCAGTCCAAGCCTGGGCCTTGTCCCCACCCCCACCCCCAGTCCCAATACTGGGCTGCAAACAGACTGAACTTCTGGGCCTCCTTGACCCTCAGCCTCTGCCCTGCCATCCTCTCTGCTACTCATCATGTCTCAGCCAGACCTCACTGTGTAGCCCACTCCTAATGCCAGCTCTCTATGAAATCTTCCCAACTGTGTGCACCCCTCCGTACCCTCTTTTCCCTTCATTTCTGTCAGACAACATGCTCACCCCTCCCCTCCCCTCTGAGCATAGCCCATAAGTAGTGCTATGACTTTCTGTACCCCTGACACACACAAGCAGGGACGGTATCTTTATATCCCAAGGACAAGCTGTAGAAGGTGCTCCATGGCAGAACGGAAGAGCGGATGAATGAACAGTAACATGTTACCGCTTGGTACCTTCAACTACTTCAAGCACTGGACTTCAGAGAACAGTATTTAAGCAGTGGTGCAAAGACGACTAATGATACTGACAAAATCCACATACGTTATCAGAGGCTATGTCAAATGAAATATTTGCTCCTTGTGTCAATGAACTGATTTCTTATTTTCTGATATCGTTGTAGGCTCTTATGGGACCTAACCGTATCCTTCGAAGGATTTACCAGAGGTCGCTCCCTCTGATGTACACATTGATTTGTTTTGTTCAGACATTTTGTGTGGAACAGACTTTATGTGGTGGTTTTTAGAGATTTGCACCCTTCAGAGAAAATGACCTCTTGTGCCCACGAGTGTTAGAACTGGAAACATTGCTCCTAACTCAGAAGCGTCCGCATGCACCTGCTCTCACACTGTCTGGTGAGCTTGCTCGGACGTGACCTTCCCCCAAAGACCTGAGTTATGGGAACCATGTCGATTTTTAGTGCATCCTGAAAACAGAGTGGAGACGGGATGGAAATGCCTTTCTTTGGGGTGAAATATTTAGTGTTGGGTGGGATTGGGGGCTGTTTTTCAGTGTGATTCGATAGATCATTTTTCTCAACTACAAGCTAAGGAAGAGGAAAAGAAATCACAAAAGGGCGGAAGGCAGCAGGCACAGGGCAGGGAATGATAATCCCCAGGTGGGTTCTGGGGGAGCTAGGTCCACTGCACCTGCCAACCTCTGCGGTGGGTGTCTCACCGTGCTCGGGGGAGTCTGAACAACTCCAGCGACTTCTGTCATAAATGGACTTCATTCAGGTGTGAGTTCTGCTGAGTGCCCTGCTGGCCTCTCTCTGTCATTGTAGATGGTGATATGCACATGTTGTAAGCAAAACTGCATATATCCTGCCTCTAGCATTGGGTTTTTGTTGAAAACTAGGAGTTACAATGTGACAAAATTTCCACGTCCTCAAATCAACAAGAGCCACGTGGACCAGGAAGCACATTCCAGAGATGCCAACTTTGAAAGTCTCCTTAGATTCTTCCAGAAAGTGCCTGGTGGGGAGAACCTTGACTGTCGGTGTCTGGAAGCTCATTTTTGGGTGGCCCTGACCTAGGACCCCTCCTAGGACTGGCAGAGGACTCAGCACTTGTGATTTGAGATTCTCAGAGGTCACCGGCATTGTGAATAAACACCTGTAGGAGGTGCGTGTGTTCGTAAAGGATGTGTTGAGTTTTCACTCTGTGCCTTTGGGGACTCAGAGACCGAGGTGCTTACTCTTCAGATGGGCCGACAGACACATACGAACAATAATGATAATAACAACAACTGATTACTCCAGAGCAGGGGCAGTGCCCGTAAGAAAAGAGTAGCCCTGGGGAGAAGCAAGTCCCCTCCTCCTGGCCAGCTGGTGCTGGGCCATGGGCTCTCTGGTCTTAGGGGGAGGCTGAGCCAGGTCTTTCTTTCTTATGTCAATGGAGTTATCCATTTGGCATAGCAGAGAGCGGGTCCCTCCTCCATGAGAGAACTAGAGGATGTGGTATTGCATATGGGCAAGGAGAAAAATTAACAAATGTACACATAGAAACATCTGTGGGAACCTGCTCCATGGACACTAAACACAGAAGACAAAGATGCCCTGGGAATGCACCTATTACAGGTTGTATTGTGCCCCCCACAAAAAAAAAAATTGTATGGTGAAGTGACTTAGAATGTGATTGTATTTGAAGAGAGGGTCTTTATAGAGGTGATTAAGGTTAAATGAGGCCATCAGGATGCGTTCCAATTCAATTTGGCTGCTGTCCTTATAAGAAGAAAAGACTGGGACCCACACAGAGAGGGAAGACTGTGTGAAGACACAGGGAGAAGACAGCCATCTGTATGTAAGCCAAGGAGAAAGGGCTGAGAATTAAACCAACCCTGCTGACACCCTGATCTTGGACTTCCAGCCTCCAGAACTGTGAGAAAATAAATTTCTGTTGTGTAAGCCACCCAGTCTGTGGTATTTTGTTATAGCATCCCTACCAAACTAATATAGAATGCTATTATTACTATTATTTATATGAAGGATGCCCCTGAAGTCACATCCTTTAAATTCCAGGGTTCCAAATATCCTTTTCAAATAGCTGGGGTACAAGCTTTTGAGAGCTTACTCTTTTATATACGTATATATTTAAGGTATACAACTTGATGTTTTGCTATACATATATATAATGAAGTGATTACTGCAGTCAAGTAAATTAACATATCTACCATCCCATATAGTTATCTTTCCATTTTTATTTTTGTTGTGATAAGAGTACCTAAAATCCACTGTCTTAGCAAATTTCCCGTGTACAATGCAATATTATTAACAGTGGTCCTCATGTTGCAGATTGGATTTCTACAGTGACTGATAACTGCAACTTCGTACCTTTGACCTGTGTCTCACAATGCCCTTAGTCCCCACCTTTGTTCAGAATTTGGGGGAAGTAGAGACTGATCCACTCACCATATTTATCCAATGATAAAAACAACATAGTATTTGTTAGAAGGTGGGAAGTAATATTGCTGTTTTTATTTCTAGACATCAGGAATCATATTGAGAAAAAGTTAGAAAAAGCCATCTGTGTTCTGTTTGGCTTTGTATTTGGATTCATTTTTAAGAGAGTACTGAAAACAAAAGGCTTTACTTCATTTCTTCTTTCTTTTTCATATTTGGAAGCATCGTGTTTGGGTTGTTATTTTTATGACACCTTGGTTTTATTTTGGGGGACTTTGGGTGATTTTGGCAAAGATGTATGACCCTCAGCTCACAAGGATGAGGTGGAGGAGATAACTGGGTGCGGGTTTAGGAGACAGCATTAGTTCTGCAAGAAAACTGAACCGCACAGACAAGGGCACACAGAGCAGGGCCTGCAACAGCATCCGTCAGCCCCCCTCGCCGCTCACACCTCCTCTGCCCCGCCAGACCCCCATGCACTGTCGTCACCCGCGTGGATGGGCTTGGAAATAAATAGCCACTCCCCACCAAGAACAAAGAATGTCAGCATGGAACGTAGAAATTCCCTTTCAATAATCAAATATTTCCCCCAAACCTTGTTCACTGTGCTGTCATTAGCTAAAATGAGCTGACTCTTCTGTGTGTACCCTCGTATCATTTTCCTGGATTATTTCCCAAAACTTGACAGACCTTAGTAAAGCTATTTTGAGACTTTGCTGACAGTTTTTCTGGGCCCACACCATGTATTTCAGACATTTCAATATTAACTCTGTGACCTCATTAAATGCATATTTCTGTATAAGCCTGTGGGTGTGAGTGCGAGGACACGGATGCTGTTCTAGTTCAGAAACCCCAAGTTAAAAACAACTCTGCTCTTTTGGGGTCATGTCCACGCATCTGAGTTTGGACCAGGAGAGAAAGGCTTAGTCCACTACAACCTTTTACAAAAAAGCATTGACACAATATTTTTTCTAAAATAATAGTATAACACAGAATCCTTTGATTTGTTAACATCGTGCGGAGTTTTCTATCTTCATTTGCTTGCCGTGTTCACACAGGAAATTCTCAAAGGTCTGACCTGGAGTCCACATATCCTGTTCCGCATGCAGGGCACTGCTCCTCTGCTTGGCAGAAGCAATTTGTAATTCCAGAACTCATAATGAGGTGCTGAGAACACACGGTGTCTGGAGCTTGGAGCTCTGGGTTCTAGTTCACATCTACTCATTGATAATGTTGAGCAGGTAATTCACTAAGAACTACTTTGTGCTGCAACTTCTTGGATTTAACACTTGACTTTAACACATGTATTAGAGCCCTCTCATAGAATCTGGTTAGTTGGGATAATGAACTTGGCCAGCTGTGAAAATCCTATAACATTAAGTCTTTCAAACTTACAAATATGCTTGTATGTTCTGCATATGCCACTTGTGCCTCACCTCTTCTCCTGATTTTTGGACACCTGAATTCTTACTTTGACTCCCCAAGTTGTTTAAGCCAAAGCAGCCACCATGCTGTGAGGTACACAGTAGTTGACACCAGTGGAATTTGCACCGAGAGGCTCTCAGCTCACTCCGTTGAAGAATGAGGAAGGTGGTGGCCTTAGAGTAGTCATCAAGCCATCATATTGAAGGTAGGTGGTATCTTTAATGCAGCTAGCGACCTATCTGGGCATAGTCCCTGCTCATTAGTTAATTCCTATCTCTTTTCCCACTTTATGGTAGAAATACAAGGACACAACTGATTACTGATTTGCTGAAGCTCAATGGCTCAAACTGAAATTGACCAATGAGCTTCAGGATCATGTTCATTGCAACATTTGATCATTCCTTCTGTATTCAGGTATACACTAAGTGCCTGCTAAGGCCAGGCAGAGTGCTAGATGCCGTGTGAGCCACAGTAGACGTGGAGACTGTTTGCAGGGAGCTGAGAGTCTACGAGGTGGGGGGTGTAGCACGCTGGACATTGCTCAAGCAAACATGTAATGACAGGTATGAGTCAGCACCCTGAAGAAGAGGCACGCGGTTCTCTAAGAGTATGTGAGGAGGGACTCGTGGATCCAGGATGGCTGGGAGCTGAGAGATTGGAAGGAGTCAGCCACGTGTGCAGGAGGTGGCACGTGCCAGAGCCCGAGGCCTGGGAAGGACTGAAGCAGGTGGGGAGAGGGGGGTTGGACTGGGTTCATCCTACAAGCTCCTGGGTCAGGGCCCCATGGTGGCCTCTCGTGAACACCTGCTCTGCCCCACCCCAGCAGCTACAGTGAAGCTTGTGGTGTGTTGGCCTCAGTGTGGTGTCACTATCTAACCTAATAAGGCATTTTTACTATTTGTGGACATTTGTTTTGGGCCCTGTTTCAAATGCTGGGAATATAAGGACCAAGCCCCTGCTTCCATGGAGTTTGCCTTCTACTGGGGCAGGGGCTCAGACAATGATCCATCAAACCTATAACCAGATCATATAGAGTCAGTGACTGATAAGTGTTATGAAGATAAATAAAGCGCAGTGAGGGGCCAGAGGGCACCTGGATGGCTGTGCTGCTCTCGATAGGGAGTTCTGGGACAGCTGCTTCGCAGGGCGGGGCAGGGGCTGCCCTGAGACCACAGGTGGGGATGGTGAAGCGGCCATGCCGAGGTCCCCGTGAGGCCTGCTCTGGCACGTTGACAGGTGGGAACCTGCCTACCTGCATCCTCCCCACCACACAAAAGTAAAGGCTTCCCCAAGGACAACAAAAGGGAAGAAAAGAAAACGAAGAAATCAAAAAAGATAAACCTAATAGAGATTGCCGAAGGCGTATGGTGCAAATACTGATCACATCAGTGGGAAAATTGTTGCCATCCCTGATTTGCTTTTCCTTTAAATAGGACATTCAGTCATAGCTTCACTATAAAATTGATTTATTGTGTTGAAATAATTTCCGTAGCAGGGGAACTAATTTGATTGTGTAGCATAAAGAAAATGTATGTGGGACAATGGGGAAGAATTGAGCCAAAATGAATCCAATATATTTTAATCTCTGCAATACAGATTATATTTTCAATTAAGAAGCTTAAGTTGCATGTGTTCGGCTGGTGGGAGCTTCCCAGAGCACTTCCCGCGTGTGTTTATGGGTAATAAGTCATTTAGCATTAAAAAGGTAGATGATCATTAGCCTATGATCACCCAGTTGCCTCCTGTTAATAGCAAAGTCAATGCACACTGTGGCTGTGGTTGTGTTTGGGTGGTAAAAAGTGGAATGACAGCAAAATGGAGCTGTCATATGGGTGGACATGACTTACTAGACAGAGCAAGGAAATCCTACATCCCATCCCAGACAGACCACTTAATGCCTAGTTCCCCACATGCATGGTCAGGTGAAAAGGTGGCTTTTGGACTGTCCCTGCAATGCTTTCCAGAAGCAAAGCATAGTGTGGCCATGTGTCCAAGCGGCTTTTCTTCATTAATTGCATGAAGCACGGACTGTGCAGCAGACAGACTTTGGTCTTTGCTCCACACCTGCTTTTGGCATGACCTTGGAGTTGCTCACTGCTGCTTGGCAGGGGGCAAGGGCAAGATACTAGCACTTGTCCAGTTGTCCACTTGTCTTGGGTCTCATTTAATTTTAAATCAACCCATGAGGTGGAGCCATAATCCTCATATTTTACAGGCAATGCAATCTGCCTCTTGGGCTTGTTACAGCAGAGGAGTAAACAAGACAGAACCCAGTGCCCTTGTGCACTAGTCAGCGCTCTTAACTCCTCATTAATTTTTTTCCCTTTCTTCCTCCCAGAGCCGTCTACAGAAGATTCTGGGGCCTGGTTTTGCAGACACTGGCCTTTGACTCACCCCCTTCTCTCTTTATGATTAAGATAAGAGCATGAAAGAAATAAAGGGGTCATTAAAAAGAGAGACAGGGAGAGGAATCTGGCAGCAAGAGCAGAGGCAGATGTGGAGCTGGTTTAAAAATCTATTTCGAGCCTTTCCAGAGGCTGGCTGGGAAGGCACGGGCCGCCAACACACAGGGGCTGGTGCAGCCGAGGAGCAGTTGCGTAAGTGGTTGCGTAAGTAGAACGAGATGCCCAGGGCTGCCTTGCGCACGGCCACGTGGCTGGGAACATGTCAGGTCTGATAGCATCAAATCAGACACCATGCACTGGGATGGAGAGCCCAGAAAGAGGTCAGAGCCAGGGAAGGGAGGAGGGGCAGCGCACCGAGGGTGGCGTGAAGAAGGGGCTCCAGCAGGTGGGGTGCACAGAAGGTGTCCCAGGGAGCAGTGACAAGCCGGAAACTAGACTTGGGGGGAGAAATGACAGGGGCAAGAGCAGATACGGTGGTCAGGTGACAACTCCTAAGTTTAAAATCTGGCCATGGAATCATTTATTTGGGCACTCTCTTGCTCTGGGTACACTTACTAAGCACTAGGTGTAGCAGGTGTGGAAAAGGGTCCGAGCCCCTGGGGCTCTGAGTAGTCGTCGTCGTCGTCGTCATCGTCGTCCTCCTCCTCCTCCTCCTCCTCCTCCTCCTCCTCCTCCTCCTCCTCCTTGTGGCCTCCCCCGTAGATTCTCCCTTCACCTCCAGCTTCTGCCTGTGACAGGAACTCATCCTTCAGATGCTCCCTGGGCCCCACCCTAACCCCCACCTTGCACACCCCAGTTTTGTTCTCTACGTGGCCACGGAGACTGAGGTTGTAGATGGAATGGGGGAACTTCCAGCAGCTGGAAAAGATGAGAAAATAGATTCTCCCCTAGAGCCTCTTCTGACACTTGGTTTTAGCCCAGGGAGACTCCTTGTGGCCTCCAGAAGTGTAAGATAATAAATTCATGGCACTTCGTTATAGCAGCACAGGAATCTAGTACACTCAGGAAGATCACCGTGTCCCCTCTTTTGAATTTCCTGCTCAGAAAATAAACACCAGGGCTCCTGCTTGTTTCCCCTCTGCTGATTCTACATCAGCTCAACTGCCCTGTCCTTGGCATTCCCTCTTTCCAGCATGGCCAGGCAGGGGTCCAGTGTCCCCGTGTTGTCTGACTATGGCACAAAGCAGAACCTCTGTAGCCTCCTCTTGATTTAACTTGACATTGTGGATTTTGCCCTCAATGGCACTTTGATCAGGATTTTCTTTATCTCAATGTAAAAACATCATCATTAGGTTCTTTGTGGTTGTAGATTTTTGATACTGCTTAACACATAGGGCAAGTGGCATGACTCAGCCTGGAGGGCCAAGAACAGGTGTTTATTCTCCTGTCTGCCCTCAGCTCTTTGAAAGGCTCCGCCCACCTCTCCATGGAGCTCCTGACTCCCTTTGACCTTCTGTCCTCTTTTCCAGTGGCCTGCTGCTGCGCTGGAGCCGGGGCTTGGAGAACAGACAGCACGTCAGCGGCTGAACCTCTGGTCTGGCCTCTGATGACTGCTGCTCCTTGTGCCTGTTCCGGTCTGTTTCACAAATGCTGGTGCTTCAGCTGTTATCTGCTCACCCACATTAGAGCCACACATCCTAAAGACCACCCTCGTCAAACACTTATGTTCAAAGCCTCTCTCCACACCCAGCCTCTTCCCTACTTTTCCACATTTGGGTGCAGTGCAGGAAGGAGAGCGTCCACAGGTGCTTTCCCGAAAACTCCCTGGAGTTCCATGGCTGCAGCTCATGCTAACCCAGAGCCCGCCCAAGCTGGCACACCCCAGATGGGAGCTGCCGCAGCCGGGGCAGGGCTGTGTGGCTGGCTGACTTGCCCAGTGTGGGAAATAACAGTGCTGGGAAAGCTGGTGCCTCAGTCCCTTCAATCTGCTGTAACAAAATCCCATGGACTTTTAACATGTGCCTTATAAACAACAGAAATGTGTTGCCTGCAGTTATGGAGGCTGTGAGAAGTCCGAGATCAAAGCACCAGCAGATTCGGTGTTTCCCACCCGTGAACTGGGGAGATTAAATGAAGGAGATGTTGTGAGCTCCTAGCCCAACAGGTAGCATGTTAAAGTTGCTTGATCAATGCTAGTTTTCTTCTTCATGAGAACAAGAGCCTGCTCTTCTCCGATGGTGTATTCCAGCATCCTTGCTGGTGTTCAGCGCTTCCCTCTCTGCAGGGTGGTGCCGAAGCCAGCTGTGGAATAAGCGCTACGCCCCTGAATCTTGCTCCATCACTCCAGGGTGAGGTGTTGCAACAGAGGAAGAAAGAGCTAGCAGGATACGGATCCCACAGAGCTGGTTCTTGATTCTTGAAGAGGTGGGAGTGGTGGCCAGCTCCAGGTTAGTGATGAGTTGTCACAGGATCAAGAAATAGCAAGAAAACAAAGATATTGTCAAGACTATGGAGAAGAAGTGTGATGTAGATGCCAATTCACAGGAGCCCCTTGTGGGAAGAGAATTCTGCTTCTGATGCCTTCAACCCCTGGACCTCAAATGACAAAGGAAAAGAGGTGGGCTAAGCAGAAATCGCCCATCTCAGATCCAGCTGATAACCTAGCACCAGCCATATCTCCTGGGAAACATGAAGTGGCCTTAACTGCTATCTGCCTGTCATCTGATTCTTGCCATTAATCAGGCATTCTTAAAGTATTCTGTCAATATTAGAATTCCGAAACACCTGGAAAGTGGATTTTCTACGGGGCAGATTGAGAAGATAGCCTCTGTTTGCCTCCACTGAGGTTCCAGGGCAGGAGTGAGGACCCAGGCATATGACATCTCATGGCAGCACTATGTCTAAACCCAGGCTGCAGATGTGACAGCTGAGGTCCCTCCTGGTGCTAAGTCATGCCTCTGTAAGGGGGAGAGCCCCACCGTTGGGATCTAACCGACAGCAGTCTTTAGGTTTTTTTGTTTTTTTCCGGAGATACTGTGAGTTGTTCATTATTAGAAGTGGGTGTAAGACAGCTATTCTCTTACCACTTTGCTACCAGGTTATAATAAAAGAAAGTCTCAGATCAAAGTCTGCCACACACACAGACATTTATGAAAAACAGTTTTTCACAATCAGTGCACACATCTGTCCTTAGGCTTCCCACAGCCCTTTTGCTGTCATCTGAGATGCTCTGCCTGTGCTTTGAATGACTCATTTGGGGCAGGTGAGAAGATTCTGGTAGTGGGGAGTCATTTACGCATATAGTCGTTGTTAGGCAACCAGCATCCTCCAACCCGTGGCCTGACACTAGAACACAAATCGAGCTTTGGGCATCATCCCTTGACACTGGGCTCTTTAGATCCTTATATACAATTCACACATGACCAGGGAACATCCCAAAAATATTTTACCTCATCCACATACCTTGCATAGCATTAATTTCAACAAAAAGAGCCCATTTTTCTCAGTCATTATACTAAGAAAGCACAGAGTTCACAAAAGAAAATAATTTCCAACAGTTATTATTCTAATGTCTGCTTTTCATCAAGGTAAGGATAGCGAGGCACTTGCCCAAGTCACTCTCATGGAATGTGGTTTTTCAATCAAAGGCTGACAACTGAGGGACCGCGCACAGCATGACCCTCAGTGGAAGTACTTGAGCGTCAGGTGCAGACTTCCCAACCCTTACGTTCTGCTTGCTGTGTGTCGGGAACTGTTGTAGGCACAGTGTACAATTTCAGTTCATTGAATCCTCACCACCTGGGAGGCCAACATGCCCTTGATGCCTAACTCATAGATGCAGACACTGCAGGAGCCTCCTCAGGGTCTGCACAGTAGCCGGTCACCATAGAGCCTGGATTTCATCTCTAGCTGGTTATGCTGGAGTCCCTGTGCTAACCACCACGGTGACCTGCTTCTCTGCACCAACCAAGGCTTGAATCCCAAATCTCAGGCCCAGGCCTTTGTTGAGAAGAAAGCTCAGGGTTGTTTATAGGGAGATGCTGGCTACGTCCAGGAAAGAACACACAAGATCAAGTGACGTCAATAGTAAGAGGGAGCATTCCTCTTCATTAGGAAAGGATAAATTAGCTTGCAAAGAGAAAGTAGTGAAAGCTATTCTTAGGTTTAAGGGTAGGCGGTTGTATCTTATCTCCTTGAGTACACAGGTGACCTCAGAGATAAAGTGAGTTTTGCAATAAAATGAGTCACACGAAATTTTTGGTTGTCCAGTGCATATGAAAGTTATGTTCACACTGTACTGTAGCTTATTAAATGTGCAACAGCATCATGTCTAAAAAAAACAATGTACCTACCTTGATTAAAAATACCTTATTGCTAAAAATGCTAATGATCATGTGAGCCTTTGGTGAATCATAATCTTTTTGCAGGTGGAAGTTCTTGCTTGTGTGTCTATGGCTCCTGACTTTCAGGGTGGTGGCTGCTGAAGGTTGGGGTGGCCGTGGCAGTTTCTTAACATAAGACAGCAATAAAGTTTGCTGCATCAATTGACTCCTTCATGAAAGATTTCTCTGTAACATGAGATAGTGTTTCATAACATTTTACCCACAATAGAACTTCCTTTAACATTGGAGTCAATCCTCTCAAACCCTGCTGCTGCTTCATCAACTAAGTTTATGGAATATTCTAAATCCTTTTAAACATTTCAACCATGTTCACAGCATCTTCATCAGGAGTAGTTTCCATCTCAAAAAACTACTTGCATTGCTCATCCTTGAGAAGCAACTCCTTATCCATTTCAGGTTTTATCGAAATTGTAGCAGTTCAGTCACATCTTCAGGCTGCACTTCTAACTCTAGGTTTCTTGCTGTTTCCGCCACATCTGCAGTGACTTCCTCCAATGAAGTCTTGAATCCCTCAAAGTCTTCCAGGAGAGTTGGAAGCAACTTCTTCCAAAGTCCTGTTTATGTTAATAGTTTGAACTACTCCCATGAATCATGAATGTTCTGAATGGCTTCTAGAATGGTGACTCTTTTCCAGGAAGTTTTCAATTGGCTTTGTCCAGATCTATCAGGGGGGATTGCTTCGTCCCTTAAACTTCATGAACCACCTCTGCAAGCTTTAAACTTTTCTTAGGCAACTGCCTCACCTCTCTCAGCCCTCACAGAATTGAAGAGTGTTGGGCCTTGCTCCGGCTTAGGCTTTGGCTTAAGGGAATGTTGTGGCTGGTTTGATCTTCTATCCAGACCGCTCAGACTTTCCTCATATCAGCAGGAAGACCGTTTTGCTTTCTTATTCATGCATTCACTGGAGAAGCACTTTTAATTGTTTTAAGAACTTTTCCTTTGTGTTTACAACTTAGCCAACTGTGAGGCACAGGAGGCCTAGCTTTCAAGCCTCTTTTGGCTTTTAACATTCATTTCCTTGCTAAACTTAATGATTTCTAGCTTTTAATTTAAGCTGAGAGAGGTAAGACTCATCCTTGCACTTGAACACTTAGGGGTCATTGTATGGTTATTGACGTTAATATTGTTGTGTCTCAGGGAATAGGGAGGCCCAGGCCCAGGAGAGGGAGAGAGGGAGAGAGACAGGGAGTGGGCAGTCACAGGGGGATGGCTGCTCAGCAGAGCAGTCAAAACACACACAGCACTTATTCGTTAAGTTCTCTGTCTTAAATGGGCACCATTCCTGGCATCCTCAAAACAATTCCAATATTAACATCAAAGATCAATAGTCACAGATGACCATAAAAGATACAATAATAATGAAAGAGTTTGAAATTTTGCGAGAATTACCAAAATGTCACACAGGCTTGGCCCATGAGCTATAGTCTGCCGACCTCTGAGATTTGGTGCTGTCCAACCTTGGGTGTGATATTTATTGCTAAATTGTGTGTTTCTCTGCTTAGGGTTATACCGTGGGCGTGGGAAATAACAGATCCCTCACCGAATGTGCAGGACCAGGTTATTCTCTGTAAAAGGATAGCCTCATGTTGTCAGTGTGGACCAGAGGAATTATGTAAATGGGAATGGCTATTTAGGTGCATTTATTTTGGACTATATGGGAAATAAATTTATTATTCAGCTCTTGAGCTCTTGTGTTCTAGGTTGCTACACTGAATCCTGCAAACAAATGAGGTTGGAATCAGAGGACATTACAGGCTTAGAATAAGGTGACGCCTATTAATAGAAAGTGTCACTCAGGTGACACAGGTGGATTGCCAAGCAGCAGCCTCCAGAAAGAGCCATTGCATTCTCTCCGCCCGGGGAGGTTAGCATCTCTTTCTTAATCTTCCAGCCTCTTCTTCACTAAACTGAGTCTTTCATCTTGTCACAGAGGCTCAGAACAGCACTGGGGCCAACACAGGAAGGAACTCCGTGATGACAGCCTCCTGCTGGGGTTGGTCATGGACTGCAGGAAAAGCCAAGAAGAGCCCAGAGAAACCAGTTTGGCATTGAGGTTTGTGGCTCCGGGTGAGGAAAAAGACAAACCTACTGTGGCTGCAGAATTCTAACGACCCTTGTATAATCTCTGTAGAGTGTGGGCAGAACTCAGAATATAGGGCTTTATCCTGTGAATACAGTACCTCACACTGCAAAAGGATCTTGCAGATACAATCAAGGTTACTAATTAGCCAACCTTAAGGTGGGGAGATTACCTAATGTAATCACAGAAGCCCTTTAAAAGGAGTTTTCTCTGGCTGGTAGCAAAAGAAGGAAGAGGGAGATTTGAAACAGGAGGACTGCACGTGCTAATTTGAAGATGGAGTGTCCGTGTGAAAAGGAATTTGGGCAGCCCCTGAGAGCAGAGAGCAGACCCCAGCTGATGTGGACCTGCCAACAACCTGGAAGAGCTTGGGAGATGAGTCCAGCTGAGCCAGCACCTTGACCTCAGTCTTCTGAGACCCTAAGCAGAAAACCCAGCTGAGCCTGACTGCATTTCTGACCCATGGAACTGTAAGATTATCAATGGGGTGTTTTTAAAGCCGCTAAGTCTGTGATAATTTTTTAAGTAGCAACAGAAAACCTACCAGGATGGCGGGCCTTCCCAGGGCCAGCACGTAGCCATGGCAAGCTGGAGCCCTGGCTGCTCTGTCTCTGAAATACTGTCAAGAAATGTGGTCTCAGAACCTGGAAGCAAACCTTAGCAGGCTCCCAGTTGCACCTATAGAAGTTAACTCCTCCTGTGAAAGTCTTTGGCACTTCCTTATGTACTCCCCACGGACAAACATAGTTGGAAAAAGTCCCCATGCACTCAACAGTTGAGTGGTAATAGTTCTGAGCCACCATAAAATCAAAGAGCTGAAAGCTCTCAGCTGTAGGACTTTCTGTTTTTCCAAGAGCTTTGACAACAGCTGAACGTTCATGAACGTTAATCTCCTAAATTCTCGTTTGCCCACTACAAACAGAGAAGATCCTTTGTAGACTTCTTGTGAGACACAAGGCAAAGAAGATGACGAAGCCCTCCATCTCCTATCTCTTTCATACCCCCACTAGCCACCGATTACTGAACAGCTCGTATGACCCAGGCTCTTTATAGACACTCACTCCTCTAACCTCCTTCCCTCCAGATCTTGATCAGGAAAGCTGGAGTTCAGAGCTGTTAATGGATCAAGGTAGCACAGCCTGTAAGTGACGGTACGTGAATCAGGCACAGATCAACGTGACCTCAGGCACCTGCTCCTTCCACGTCTCCACCTCTTTGTGTGTTTTCCCAGCTCCTCCCAAGAGGGTGCACCACAAAGAGAGACACCCCCCCAACACCTGGTGAGAGTGAAACTAAATTAGTAGAGAGAAGTGAGGATGGGGACATGTGGACAGCGTCACTGCCTACTAGGTGCTACTCCCAGAACACTCTCTCTAATCTCCTACATGGGCGCAAAGTGGCAATGCGCCTCTAGCCAGCTATGCTAGTGCGCTAAATGATTACGGTGCCCATACAAAGTCTAGGAAAGGAACCAGGATAAATCCTAAGCATAGCTGGCATATTCTGAGCATGAAATAACTTGAAAGAAGCTTTCTCCTTTTAACTATCCTAGTTTCTTTTAAGAGTGTCTGCCTTGAACCATACAGTTCACTCCAAGCCTCTGACCGCTTAGTTTTTTCCTGGGCTCCCTAGGAAGATTAATTTATACTCTACTACATTTTGTAAGGCTGCATTGCTGGATGCCGTGGGGAGTAAAGACTCAGCACAGACGGGCCCTCAGGGGACGGCAGTAGACCAGGGGCCTTGCCACGTAGGTGACCGCTGTCCTGTGTGCAGTTCAGTCTTTACATGCTGGGGCTAGCAAGGACTCGCGTCATTAGGTTTCTGTTTGTGTCTCTGTGAATGTTTATTTATTAATGCCCTGCCCACTCCCTGACAGATCTGAACAGCCTAGTTCTTTGGGGAATGAAAGTTAGAGATTCTTGTTCTTGAAAAAATTTTTTTTTATTCATGGAGCTGAGTCACACTGATGGCTAGAGATACAGACAGAAAAATCATGACTGCCCCTGCTGTAGTTTTGGTAAAATGTCCTGTTTCCTTCTCATATTTTTTTAAATTATAAAATGTATATACCCCAACATTTGCCATTTTAACCATTTATAAGCATGCAATTAATTCAGTGGCATTAATGACATTCACAGTGTTGTTCAATAATCAGTAGTGATATTTATTTCCCAAATGTCCCATCACTCCAAACAGAAACTCTCAACTCCCTATTCCAACTGCCACCGCCTGCCCCCATTCCCGTATATGTGAATTCAGAAAATACTCGAGCGATTGATCGTGGCACACAGTCTTGCACCCAGCAAGCAGACCTTCCTGGGCAATCTGAGCCTGTGCTTGAGGAGTGGGCCTGGTCCCCCGACCTACGCAGCTTCCTCTGCCCATGGCAAGTCCACCATGGCTGTCCCTGACTCCAACAGTCAGCGATTGTGAGAACCACTGGAAAGCCTGGGAGAGGAGGGAGGAGGCCTGACAGTGGGCGCTGCGGTGGTGGTGCAGGGGTCTCTGCGGTGAGCCAGGACCTGCTTTATTTGCCGTGATTGACTCTTAGAATCAGGCTTTGCCCTCCAGAACTTCCCTGCCTCCTCCAAAGTAACGCATTGGTTTGTGAGCTTTGGCCGGAAGTAACAGGCATTGTATACCCTGACTCCTGCCCAGGTGGGCGCCTGAATGACCCATGGACTCTGTGTGAGGGAAGCGCTTTCTGCAGCAAGATGAGTTAGAAAGGAGCCTTCAAGTCCTTGCTACAAAGTGGATTAAACCTTAAGAGACTTAACCTGGCACAAATCAACTTAGAAAACATTATAAAAGTAATACTGACCAATCTGAAAGGCTACGTACTGTGTGATTTCAGCTATATGACATCCTGGAAAAGACAAAACTATGTATAGAGACCATAAAAAGATCAGTGGTTGCTGGGGCTGGGAGGGAGGGATGAATGAGAGGCGCACAGAGGATTTTTAGGGCAGCAAACACTTTCTACAATAGCAGATCCCTGTTGTTACACATTTGTCCAACCTGTAGAATGCATGACACCAAGAGTGAACCCCGATGTAAACCGTGGACTTTGGGAGATAACTGACACCCGGGTGTCGTGTAGGGTCATCATTTGTAACCGGTGCAACACTGGGGTGGATATTAATGGAGGAGTAATATATGGGAAACCTATACTTTCCACTCAGTTTTTCTGGGAACCTAAAACTGCTCTGAAAAATGAAGTCCATGAAAATAATAATACTAACGTGGGAGGGCAGAGGACAGAGGTACAGATGAAACAATCGATGGCAGAGGTGCTCATCATCGAAGCCGGGGGAAGGGTACATGGGTCTCTTGTATACTTCTGTGTATGTTGGAAATTATCCTTAATGCAACGTAAAAGCCAAACAGCTATGGGGATTTGTTTGCGTCATGCTGACGGTGCTGATCCAGGTCCCCCAGAAAGGTGGCCGAGGTGGCCCCTGGAGCTTGGTGTTGATCCTGTCCTGCTCCCCCCTCCCTCCAGGAACGTGAGCGAGCCCAGTGTGCCTCTCCCCTAGCAGGGGCAGAATAGTAGACCAGGCCTAGTGGCCTGTGCTTGTGGAGACCCCTCCTCAGAGATGGCACGACCTACGTCCAGAGCGGACAGGCACTCCCTGGGAATCGTCTATGTTCTCAGTAGCACCACAGCCCAAGCCTGCAGCTGCTGCCTGCAACAGGGAGGTTTAGGGCACTTTGACTTTTAGTCAAGAGTTTGATGAATATTTAAGTCTTTATTGATTTGAAAAAGAAATTAGGAAATCTTGGAAAAAACAAACTCCCTTTAGTAGACTGGACATAGTAACAGTTGAATCCTTTGGCGTTCCTGGTCCTGACCGATCCTCAGGCTGTGCCCCCACCTTGCTCATTCCTAGAATGTTCTAGTGACATTGGTCTTCCCACAATTTCCCAAAGACGTGAGGCGGGTCCCACCCAGGCTGCCAGATTTGTGCATCATTCTCCCTCCTATACCAGGGGTCTTTCCTGGACATCACTTCTTTCTGTACATGTAGTTTTGGTTCCCACTTGAGGTCCCACGATAGGAAGCCGCTGACCCTATTTTGTCACTGCCTTAACAGAAGAGCCACCCTGCGGAGTGCAGGGATGTGCTGGGAGACTGAGCGGCCAGCGGAAGTGAAGCACTCCTTCTTGCTCCTTCCCTTTTAATCGAAGTGACGTTTTCTGCATCTCTTTTATCACTTCACCTTAAGTTGCCTCTTCTTCCCAGCATTCCTGAATTATGCAGAAATCGTTTTACGGCAAATTTCCAGCTACTGTTATTTGACTCGTTGTTCTGCAGGGATGGAATCTGTCACTTTTAATTTGTTTCCTTTTTTTCCCACCCATTTTGAGCAAAACATTTTGTTAAAAGATGCATCCCCCACCCACAAGCAACTTGTTTTAATGCCAGAGGTATTTAAATGCCCTCATATTGAACTGTACAAGCTAATTATGTAACTTAAAGTAAGTTTAGGGAGGGAATAAAAAACCCCTGCAGCTTCACAATTTGAGCGGTGGGGCTTTTTGATCCACTGGAAGTTCAACGCCTTTCTGCACGTCTTCCTCTGTAGTGATGAGGCACCTCGTCTCCGAGTTTCACTGGCAGTAAACACTGGGTAACAGGGATGCTAGAAAGACCCGAGGCTCTGTCATAATAAAGTCATTTTAGGGCCTGTAATTGTGCCAGGAGCATGGAATAGTGAAATTGGTTCCTGATTACTTTCTACTTGCTAAGTTCCCGTCTACTCAATTAACACATAATTATTTAGGACTATGTTACTTTTATTGTGTGCATGTGGCTTTCCTATAGGCAGCTTTTTGAGACGGTCTCCTGTTGGAGCCCACGCGGCATCCACCTGCCCTTTTTGTCCAAGGACAGGGTGGGGATGCGGGCAGAGAGGCCAGGCTGGCGGGACCTGCCCCAGAAACTTCATGCCGTTGAGAGGCTTGGAGCTGGGCGGGTGCCTTCTGCAGCCAGAGCCCTGCCCTGCTGGCCGCATCCAGCCTGTCTCCCAAAAGTGTAGAAGTCACAGGGCATGTCTTCCTCTTTCACCGGATGTGACTTAACATTTTGTAAAGTGTCAGTGGAGATCATAGTGTTCAAATAGCTTCATATCCTATGGTGATGTCTCGTTCTTACCTTTAATCTCAAAGTTACAAACAGAAGCTGTAGATTCAAAGTTCCAGGGAGCTCAGAGGCTGTAGTTCAGTATTTTCATTTGTTGGTGGAAAATGAGAGAATCTCGAAAATTTGAGCAACTCTTTTTGTTTGTTTTAACATTGGTTTTTTAAAATGTTACTTTTAATTGACAATTAATAATTGTATGTGTTTACGGTGTGCCATGTGATGTTATGGTGTATGTATACATTGTGGAATGATTAAATCGAGCTATTAACATATCCGTACCTCACATGCTCATCGTCTCTTTGCGGTGTTGAGCAACTTTCTGAAGGTCGTGTAGCTTACTGTTTACACGGTCATGGAGCTGTAGTAGACTGATAGATGAAATCGAATTAAGACTTTAATTGTACAAATATGTGTATGTGGAGGCTACAGTTACACTCATGTTTGACACCGTCAGAAATGAACAATATTTCATGTCTCGTGGGAGATACAGGGTTAAGTGTAGCGGAGGAAGTCAAGAGAACTTGCCAGATTTGTTGTTGTTGTTGTTTTAATTGCCTGGGCTTGGGAATGAACCATAGGCATTTCCCGCTGGCCTCACGTTTTTAAAGATGGATAACGTTGTGACAGGTTTCATAAAGATGACGCTTTTCACTTCCCGGAGACAGGAATCGGTTACCAAGAAAAGGGAGAGGATGTTTATTTCCATCGGGCCATAAAAAATAAAATTTACAGGCTTCCAGACCTTATGGCTTTTTGAATCTTTCTCAGATGACATAATTTGCCTGTGACACTTTCTGCAATATTTATTTGTGTGTTTGGTTTCATCTACTGAAATTTTAGATTATAAATAAAGCCATTCATAGATTAAAAATGAATGAAAAGGACTCTATTAAATACAGGCTTACCATTTTTCTCAGTCATTTTGACCATTTGCGACAGCATCCATGAAAGCATTTAATTCTCACACCGTTAGTTTTGAGTTTTTAGAAATTACTGAATTCTCCTGGCTCTGAATCAGACATACTGCGCTTGGTCCACAGGGTGGTTGGTCCCTTCTCCCGAGCATTTGCTGGCGGAGCAGAATCTAGGTCTGTCTGCACTGTGCCCTCCTTACCCCCGTCCCCGGGTCCCGGGAGCATCTTCTCATGCCCCCTGCATGACTCGTGGCCTCTGTTCACTGTGTCCTGGTGCCTACACACCACAGTGTCCAATGGGCAGAAGCAAGAGAAACCCAACTGCCAGAGGCTGGATTCCATCTCTTCCTTGGGGCAGGCTCCGGGTGCTTTTATTTGTTTTTGTTTTATTTTGACTGTGGGAAGTTCTGGACATATCTCGACTCAGAGAGCTCTGTTAGTAATAAACTCATGGTTCCTGAGATGAAAGCATTTCAGGATATGCACAGTGGCAAGGAGTTGTTTTAGCTGCATTGGGTGGTCCTGATATGTAAAAGACAAGGTTCCTGCCATCAGGGCACAAGCTTCAGGAGGGAAGAGAAGAGGGAACAAGCTCTGGAGGTAGAGAGGATGAGGGAACAGTGCCCAGCCACAGATGCCAAATGCCTAATGAGAAATTTGGATAATGAGAACCTAAAAAGAGCTGGATCCCACTATAGAAAACCTGCACAGAATGCAAGGACTCCTGGGAGAGCCAGAGGCCATCAAATATTCTAGCCTCCTTGAGCCCTCCAATGTGGAGCCTCATCTTCTGGGCCAGCTCATTCATTCAACCATCCATCCATCCATCCACTCATTCATTCATTCCTGTGTCGGTTACCTAGTGAGCAGAGACCATGTGCCAGAAGCTGACTTGGCATTGAGGGCACTGGGGTGAACAAGCAGACGTGGTCACTGCCTTTGCGATACCTGCTAGTCACACAGTCCGGAGGCCTTCCCTAACACTACCCAGCCCCAACAGTGTCCATCAGAGATAGAGTCATCAGGAATGCAGAGGCAGGCAAGCCCACTCACACCCCAGCCTCCCCACGATTGCCTCCTGGACAGAGGACTGTGATCTTGAGCTGTATGGAGCCCTTCGTTTGGTCTAGTGAGGCATCCTGCCATCCAGATGCTTGACATAGCTCGTGACTCCTCTGCAGCTGAAAGCAGATTGCTATGTAAAAGCTGCTAATATGCTTTTCTTATTTATTTTCCCTAGTTTGACATTTATTGGAAATAACTTATGAATTACAGTAGATAATAGATATTCTTACCTAAGAGTCTTTGTGTATGTTTCTTTTTTGTCTGGTTAGATAATTGATTTATCCGCAAGTGGACTCAGGGGCCTAGCTCTGTTTCTAATCCCAAGTGTGAACTGTAGGATATAATTTCTGCATGTCCCGGATGGTTCTCTGGAAGTGACACAGCCCTTGATAAATTGATCCTGAGCTGCTTCTGGTCTTTGTTTACTGCATTGATTATGTTTTTTATTTGATCTTTTCTCTAGTTTCCCTCATGCTACGTGCATTCCACATTATTTGTTTTTGCCCTGGCTTTTTAAAACATTTATAGGGAATCTAAATTATAGAATCTGTTCTCAGCACTGCACTTTCTCAGCTGTCAGTTCATTAGGAAGTTTTAGTTCAACCTTCATATTAT
The DNA here is from genome assembly GCA_963574885.1 of Lepilemur ruficaudatus. Taxonomy (NCBI): domain Eukaryota; kingdom Metazoa; phylum Chordata; class Mammalia; order Primates; family Lepilemuridae; genus Lepilemur; species Lepilemur ruficaudatus. Next base: position 45,334 of record CAUYRT010009973.1, read on the forward strand.
TTGAGTATGGCATATTTTTAAAAAAAATAATCATCTTAAGAAATATATTTAACTAGCTGAAATTGTTCCAGAGCTTAAGTAGAAGTAGCATACTGCAACTGTTTGGGTACTATCTTGAGACAAAATAATTACCCTGTAATAATAAGGCATGTTATAGTAAACTTGTCATTATTGTCATAGAGGGCTGGACAGTGTCTTCTTTAAGCTAAGGACCTCGAGTACTCTAGGGCAGCAGTCCCTGAGCCCAAGCCCCAGGCCAAGGCTTGTTAGGAACCAGGTGATGCATCACCACCTGAGCTCCAACCCAACCCCATCAGTGGAAAAATTGTCTTCCATGGAACTTAGGAACCGGAACCGGGCCACGCAGCAGGAGGTGGGTGGTGGGCAAGCAAGCGAGCGAAGCTTCATCTGTATTTACAGCCGCTCCCCACCGCTCACATCACCACTGAGCTCTGCCTTCCCCTTTCCGGATCCTATCCCATGGTAGAATTGTCTTCCATGAAGCCAGTCCCTGGTGCCAAAAAGGTTGGGGACTGCCGCTTTAGTGAATAGCAGAGTTCTACAGCTGAAGGCAAAAATTAAGGGAAAACAACAGAGTGTGAGTGGTCATAGCCCAGTATTCTCGTGCATCAGGAGAGCCCACTCTTGTCAAGACAGGAAGCTGTTGTATTCCACTGACGCTTGGGGGATCTTCTGTGGTTCCTGGGGTTAACACAGTGCACGTCCCCAGAGGCTGTTTGAACACAGCGGCCAAATTCAGGTGGGGAAAGTAGACAACTTCTCTGCAGCTTGTATCCTGTACTTCTGAGGGCTGAACATGATAGGACAGACCCCAGCCCAAGACTGGAAGGCTGATTGGAGATCCAGGCATCCTGTATATACAAGGCATGCCCTGACATTGTCATTTTTGTCCTGGGTCCCATATTAATTTGTCAGGATGCCCTAAATGTCCTGTATTCAACTTTTTATTTCAATTGCAGAATTCAGCAATAAGAGCTATTTTTCAGATTTAACTGGGCATCCTATGTTTGCAGGCTCTGCGGCTGGTTTGCAGCCTGTGTCTGATGACCGCTGCTGCCCAGTCTGTGCTCCTTGTTAATGAACGAGGCAATGCTCCCCATGCCCTTTCATTAATACTCACTTAAAAACACTAATTCCTCCTTTCTGGTTATATCTTAATGTCCCCAAGGAAGAACTCAAATCACTCCATCTGCAGTTTTTCTTTTAGTGACTAAGATAGCAAACCCTGTCAGCACCCCTTGGTTACAGCTGTTTTGGTCCTAGATCAGCTGATAGTTTTCTTGATGAAGTGATGTCTGCACATGCCTGTCTTAGCACTGCATGCTGTATGCATGTGAGAGAGTCTGCAATGACCGTGGGTGTTGTGCAGGAGGTGGTGGGGGCAGGTGGGGGCAGAGACCTCCTTAAAACCCCAGGTGGTGCATCCCTTCTTCCTGCCTCCCTGGCACTGCCTTTTAGCAGCTCTGAGATGGTCAGGGCATGGGGAGCACTTAGCTGAAGAGATAATGTTGTCAGAGAGCAGCAGTTACTAGTAAGTAACCTAGATTTCCCTCACACTCTGGCTGCTTCCTGCTGTCTAAATAGAGAAAGTGTAATTAAGTTTATTATCTGTGACCTAATACTAATTCCTCTTACATCCTGCCTTTGTGCAAAGGGAAAATGGTCTTTGAAAAAGTAGCTGGACTAAGCTTTAGCACTGTAGACATGTTCCAGGGTTATAAAACAAATCTACTGAGTGAACAAGCCTATGAAAGATAGTACTCCGGAGTCATTTGTGACAGCCAGACTTGCATATTTCATCATAAAAAAGTAAAAGTCACAGTTATTGAAGAATGTTAAAATTGTGTATTACCAATGAATCTAGGAATTAAAATTCCTGCTAAAATTATTGTCATCACTTTCATATTTGCTAAACCTTTTTATTCTCCTTAAACAAGTAAGTAGTGATCAAAATTAACATGCAGAGCATAGGACAAATGACACTAAGGTAGTAAGCTGTACTGATGACATCGCACCAAGCCATTCCAAGCTGAGTAGCCCCTGTGTGAGAGCGCTTTCACGTGTGTAACTTTAAAAAGCCACTAAGCAACGATCAATTTAATAATATAACATTAAGACATTGCAACTTGAGAAAAGGATTTAATTTGCACCTTTTCTTTCTTCTTTTTTTTTAAATTAGATTTTTTTTTTAGTGATACGTTTCAAATGATACTTTCAGAAGCTGTTATTTTGGTCTTGATCTTTTATTCTGCATGTGCTAATTTCTTTGATTACTCTGGAGAACTTCTACATATAATTCTGTAGGCTTTTCATTGGCAAAACCTCACAGTTTTGCACAGGATTTGGAGAGTTCACATTCCAGACAGTCTGGAATTGTATCTAATTGAAATGCCAAACCTACCAAAGCGCCAGAGCATAAGTGTGTAATTATGTAATTTTCTCTTGATCTTTTAGAGTCTTCCTGCGAGCAATTAATCAGTATGCAGATATGCTGAACAAAAAATTTCTGGATCAAGCCAACTTTGAGCTACAGGTAAGAGAAGAGGTAGACACAACCTTTGTGGAGAAATCACGTTAAAACAAATTGCTGGTCTGTGCCAATATCTTACAGAATTTTTAATCTTTGAACTTAATTGGTCTCCCATCCGAGGTGCACAAATGGAATTTACAAAACGTACTGTTGAAACCTGAGGAGTGAAAATTATCCCTTCAGGGTATTTGCTCAATTTAGCAAGGAAGGAGATAGAGTTGTTTCAGAGAGAAACTATTGAATCAGAGTGACAGGGAGGTACTCTGAGCAGGGAGGCCGTGGAGTCTCAGTGACTACCTGCCAAGATCGCCTCAGTCCCTCCTACTGTGGAGAGCAAAGAACCAGCCAAGGAGAAAGAGTGAGTTTGCATCACTGAGCTCAGCTCGCTTTGAGAACTGTCTTCCCCAGGTATTCTCTCTGGGCTTTGTGCTACCTGCAGAGGCTTTTACCGGACCAAAGACCCTACGCCTAGACCGCAGGGTTGCCGCCAGCTGGTCCATCAGTTTCAGGTGCTCACCAGTGCATGCGGTGTGCGTGTGCATGCATGTGCACGCTCGCCATAAGGGTTGGTTTTGCCTGGCAGGATTTCTTACTGTGCATCTGGGATTTGGGGCTCTCAGTTCCATTATATTCTGGATATGTTTCTGCTAATAACGATTTTGTTTTTCATTATTATGACTTAGTTTATTTTACTAAAGTTTGCAAATTAGGGGAAAAAAGCACCCAGATGCAAACGGTATGTTTATTTTCTGGGCAAGATGATTCACTGAGAAGGAACCTGCAGAATTTATGTAGACCCAGTTGGTGATCCAGCACAAAAACGTATTACCAGATAACAAAAATTAGATAGCCATCTACTTTCCTGTTGGCGTTGCCTCCAGAAAATTTAGAGCTAATGTGATACTTAGTATATTAGATTAAGTTCTAAGATGCCCATGCTGCCCTTCTTTCTTTTTCCCTTTTTTTTTAAATTTGAGATGGGGTCTTGCTATGTTGTCCAGGCTGGTCTTAGACTCCTGGGCGCAAGCAGTCTTCTGGCCTCAGCCTTCCAAGTAACTGGGATTACACGTGTGCACCACCATACTCAGCACTGCCCTTATTTCTTTTACAATTTTTTAATTTTGAATTTCTATTTTGTCAGCATTATAGAAAATAAATGTATAATAATATATCAGGCACTATGTATCTAGAAATGTTACTTTTGTAATTTTAATTTTTATCATTTTCCCTAATGCTTGTTTTCATAAGTCATAATAACAGAAATATTTTTTCATTGTAAAATATTCATGCACAGTAACTCCGTATATCAGACAAAATATGAAATAACCCCTCCTACCCTTTTGCTCACTCTCATTCCCCCTCCGCAGGGGTAACTTTTAAGTAATGGTTGTGTGCTCTTCCTGATGCTTTAAGCATTTATATGGGGCTGTACATGTTTTCTTTTGGCCTTTGACATGAAGCAGATCATACTCTATGTGTGTCATAGTCCACAGTATGAAGGTACCAACATTCATTCAACATTTCTGTACTGTTGTTTTTTTTCCTTTGGGGTGTTTAACCTGTCTGGGATTTCCATAGTTTGTATTAGGGGTAAGGGCCTAACTTCACTTTTCCCCACTTCACTTCATGAATAGGTTACATCTTCCCCCAGTGATTTGAAATGCTGCAGTTAACGTAATTGCAGATGTATTTGTATATCACTTATATTTTCTCTGTTGTTACCGTAGTGGCTTAATTGCTATACCTTTTTACCCAGCTTGTAGAATCAAGACATCCCCATTAGTTTGTTACTGAAAAATTATCTTGGCGATTTTTGTGCATTTTCTCTTCCATATGATGTTTAAAATCAGCTAGTGGAGCTTCTTTTTTAAAAATATTTCCCTCAGATTTTAATTGGAATTCCATTGAATTTATAAATAAATTTGGGGGAAATTTTATAGTATTTTAGGGACAACTTTGCAGTACTTATTTTTTTCATTCTATACTGCAATATTTAGGTATTTAGGTCTTTTTGTATGCCTTGCTAGATTTTCGAGTTTTTTTCCACATCAGTCTTGCATATGGCTTGCTGGATGGAGTCCTGTGTTTTTAACTGTGGCTGCTGTGGCAGGCCAGGTGGGGGAGTCCTTTTTGTCAGCATGTCGGTTATTGACGCCCTTCTTTGCTGTTTCATGAGTAGAGTTCTCTGGATCCTCGCCGTGAGCCTGAACACCGTAAAAGCAACAGGCTCTTTCGGTCCAACACAGAGTTTTTCCCCCGGCAAGTGTGACGTGCATAGGTGTTATTATTTTTTTTTTTTTTTTTTTTTTTTTTTTGAGACAGAGTCTCACTCTGTTGCCCGGGCTAGAGTGCCGTGGCATCAGCGTAGCTCACAGCAACCTCAAACTCCTGGGCTGAAGCGATCCTTCTGCCTCAGCCTCCTGAGTAGCTGGGACTACAGGCATGCGCCACCATGCCCGGCTAATTTTTTCTATATATACTTAGTTGGCCAATTAATTTGTTTCTATTATTAGTAGAGACGGGGTCTCGCTCTTGTTCAGGCTGGTTTCAAACTCCTGACCTTGAGCAATCCGCCCGCCTCGGCCTCCCAGAGTGCTAGGATTACAGGCGTGAGCCACCGCGCCCGGCCAGGTGTTATTATTTGAAGAGGGTTTAGCAGGACTCATTGGCCACTGTACACTGCATTCTGAGACTGACGGTCAGGGGACTAACCAGAACAGGACCCACATCTACACGGCCACTGAACATTTTAATTCTACTTGTTTGCCTTTAAGAACAGCACTACTGTCTTGCATGCTTCTGGCTTAACTGTGGTCCTGGTCATATAAATGAAAAGAAAGAATTAGGAGTCAGTGAAACAGTCACTTAAAAAGAAGCATTCATGTTTTGTTATTTTGGTTTTTTTACCTTCTTTTTCTTCTTCTTACATTTTAAAAAATTTTAGTAGATTTCAGGGGTGCCAGCTGAATTCCGTTACATGTGTACATTGCATAGTGGTGAGGTCAGAGCTTCTGGTGTGCCCATAACCCGAGTAGTGTGCATTGAACCCCACAGGTAATTTGTCATCCCTCACCCCTAGTGTTGTTTATAAAGCAGGTAGAAATAAAGGCATGTTCTGGGTCCGTGCAGACATAGGTCCTGTTCTAGCTGGGCTCCTGACTGAGTCTCAGAATGCAGGTAACCATGGCCGATGGTTCTTGCCAGCACTGTGGCAAGGAGGAAATAGGTGGGGGTGTGTTAGTTCCAAAAACAAACAAAAGCAACAACTTGTATTTTATTGACTGGAGCCACCCCTTTCATTATAAAAGAGGCCAAAAAAGAAAGCCGCTCTGTGGGCAGTGAAGGCGTGTAGGCTCTGAGCTTGGGGACACTGGGCTCAGACCTTCGTTCTGCCTCATGTGTCACCTGTAACTTTGGACAAGTCTCCGAGTCTCAGCTATGAAATGGGGGTAACAACACCTACTTGGTTAGCTCTGCAGCCATCACACGAGCTGGTGGGAGACTACAGAAACCGCGCAGTTTGTGAGAATGTTGTGTAAATGGAAGCCCAGCGATCTCTTTCTTAAATCCTGTAAAGCCTCTTAAATTTTCACTTAATTCATAGGTAATTAAAAATAGTCAATAATGTTCACACTTTACTTTTATATAACTCTTTGCAACTGTCTCATTTGATATAATAAATATTATCCCTGGTTTGTAAACGAGAAAAACAACATCCACAATTTTCTTGTAAAGACCATTGTCTTCTTAAAGCACATATATGCAGTCCGTAAACCCTTGACATATGAAGTGTTTGCTCTTTTTACATTTGTTTTCCTTAATTCTATAGTGTTTATATGATCTTTTTGTACAATAAAAAGTCATAAATTATCGAAATCTATACTATTCTTCAGTCTTCATAATGCTATAATAAAAGCTAACCCCCTGCTCTGCACCGCCATAGAGGCTCTGCATAGATGTATCAGAATCCTCTGATCCTCCCATCAGCCCTATAAGGGAGATATGTTGAAACCCCCATTTTATCAGTGAGGAAACCAAGGCACAGAGGCTCGAGCTGTTGTCTATGTAAGTGGCAGAGCAGGGACTTGAGAACAAGCACTGTGACCTCAGAACCCATGTGCTCAGCCCTGAATCACACCGTGGGCAGCTGGTTAGCAATTTATATTAAATATGTAGTGGGTGTGGGTTTTTTATACATTTCTGAAGTGTGTGCTGAGCAAACGACCAATGTCTTGGCATTTTTGAGATCCGTATTAAGCTGTTCAGCAACTTAGCATCTCCTGTTTTTGGTTTCAGCTGTGGAACAACTACTTTCACCTGGCAGTTGCTTTCCTCACTCAAGAGTCCTTGCAACTGGAGAATTTCTCAAGCGCCAAGAGGGCCAAGATCCTGAACAAGTGAGTTACCGTCCAGCTCCGACGCTGTGGTCAGGGCCTCCACAGCAATTAGCATAATTCCGTGTGGTCTCCAAGCCAACTTGGTACAGATTGAGATGTAATCATGGTGCTATGAAAGGCTGGTTTTAAATCATGAATGGAGCGTTGCCTTTTCTCACTCGTGAATCGAGATCTGAAACTGCAGGATTCTTCCGGGGGAGTTCCAAGTCATGTGCTTCGAGACTATTAGCGCAACACAGAATTCGAGTTTTCAGAGATAACTCCTGTTGCTGTGCACTATTCTGATGTCATTCCACATGTGGTTTACTTTACTGCTTAATTTGCCAATTCAGCTTCTAAAAAAGAAGCTTCTGATGAAAGCTTTTGGCACTGTTGGGATTGCTGAAGAACTCGTTGTGAGTTTGGAGCTGTCAGTGGTTTCCTCCTTGGCAGCAGAGAACCCCAGTCTTCTGGCAGGAGATGTACATGGACTGACGCAGCCCCTTGTGTCCCTGTAAGCAAACCCGTCAGAGTCCCCACAGGCCAAGGTCCTCGCCTGGCTCCCTCGGCTCTGTAACCCCCTCTGCATCCTGCACCGCTCCTGGTCCAATATTGAGACTGAAAAAAACTTGTTGCATGGGTTTTCCTGCAACATATGGGCCTTGCTGCCTCTTTTTCTGCCTCAGTTTCACTATTTTCTCACTGCTTATGAAAGGTGCCCCTTTTGTAAGTACTTTTGAGGAGAGTTCTGAAATCACCCCCATGCTGCCGAGTCATGAGTTCCTCTCTGTCACTTTATCATACCTCTGCAACATGCTGACTGTCCCCAGGCCTGGCCACCTCCGTGCCGCTCACTGAGTTAGAGATTCCAGAGGGAGCCTCAGGAGCGGGCAGCTACTCAGCCCTTTAGAATTCTGTGAGCCTGTCTCTCACTCGCAGGACAACTCGAAAGCACATATCCCTAGAGAGCGAATTCCAGTCATGCCCGGCATAACGACAGACCACATATGTGACTGCGGTCCCATAAGATTACAGTGCTGTTTTTACTGTCCTTGTTCTATGTTTGGACACACACGCACTTGCCCTTGTGCTGCAGTCGCCCACAGTGTTCAGCACGGTGACATGCTGTGCAGGTGTGTCGCCCAGGAGTCGTAGGCTACGCCACACAGCCGACGTGTGCTGTAGGCTGTGCGGGTTTGTGCAGTACACTCTGTGATGTGTGCACAATGAGAAAATCACCTAAGAACACATTTCTCAGAACGTATCCCTGTCGTTAAGTGAAGCACGACTGTGTTTCAGCAAGTAATTTCCTGAGCGTGCACTACGTACTGGTGACTTTCTAAGTGCCGGTGTGCATTTTCCACATATAATCATTAAAGCAAAGCTATGCGTTAGGTGCTCTTCTCACCCTCACTTTCCATGAGGAAGGTAAGGCAGAGGGATCGAGCCACTTGGCCAACCCCACGCTTAGAAGGTGGCAAAGAAGTGTTCTAATCTAGGTGTCCAGAGCCCAAGATTTTGACCTGTGCTGCTTTTAGCACCTTCAAGCCTTTGGTCTGTGCTCCTCTAACTAAAAATCAACTTCCACCTGGCCGTCTTTCCTTCAAGCTGCCTCAGTTAGTAACTCCTATCTATTTGCCATTGATGCAAACAGTGATCATTGCTCAGAAAAGAGAAACGCACTTTGGAGCCAGGCACCCAGAATGGTGCAGGAGAAGTGGGTCCCCACCTGTGACAGCAACAGCCACAGCCCGCCCCCTTGGAGCTTACCTGCGTGTTTATCGCTCGCTTTGGCTCGCACCATCGAGAGACAGTCTTTTCCAGGCTGCACCTTCTGGAGACTGGCTCAACACAGGCTCCCACTTTGGGAAATTTACAACCACTCAGGGCCTGAGGGAAGTGAAGGAGGGCTGCTTGTGGTTGCTGGGGTCCTTGCAGTTGAAATGCCCTTGTGGTGGGAATTGTAGCGGAAACAATAACCACAGCACACACACAGCACAACACAGCACGACTCACGTGGTGCCGGCTCACATCCCTGAAGCACAGGTCCCTTGTTCCATCCTGCAAAAGGAAAGCTGGGCCACAGCAGGTGGGTCCACCTGTGCACGTGGGCAGGGCTCACTGTGGGGTGAGGTTGGCGTCTAAACCCAGCTCGGAACCCATTCTTTGCCAAGCACGCCACACTTCCTGGTCTCGCAGATGCCTGTGGGAGAAGAGAGGTGAATTTAAGCTGGAAATCTGCCTCTGTAGAGCTGGCTTCTCCTTGGCAGTGTTTAGAATAAAACAATTCGATGCTGAGCACTCCCCAAGCCAGAGCAGGGTAGCTCTGCACTGGGCCCTCCCTATTGCTGGTGTGAGTGTTAACGGCCTAAACTAAGCAACATTGGCAAGTGCGTTAACCACGCAGGGCCTGGCCGCAGGAGGAAACGTTTGCTTCTCACATAGTCGTGTGGATTCAGAGGCTTCAAAGCCAAGGAGAATTAAACACAGCCAGCTGGTGTCTCCCCTTCAAGAGCCGGGCAGGACCTCTAACTGGGGCTTTAGCCTTCTCTCGCACACAGCTGTGGCAACGAGAGACTCTGTATTCCCACTTTGAAATGTTCTCATGGATTCCTCCAGGGACAAAATCTCCAGCATCTCAGAAGTTGTCCTTATAACACTTTGGCCGGGTGGCCTCAGGGCCCCGTGCAGAAATGTTTTGATTTGTTTAAAATTGTCTAGTAGAAAGGGATTGGGTGCCTACTCTGTGCGCAGCCAGGCCACGGTCCTAGTGCTCAGGATGGAGGGGTAAGATATAGATCTCATGGTGAGGAAGTTCACACTCGGTGGGGTAAGTGGAGAAGCAAAAATAATGAGTGGGGTGGGTGTAAGTGGGGTGGGGAGCAGAGAGATGGGCCCATTGGGCTCGGTCTGCGGAGCCAGAGGCCTCCCGGCAGCGTGTACTTCCGGGCTGGGTGGTGAAAGCGGCTGAGAATCCCCAAGGGCATGGCCTGATCTACAAGCAAAGGGATGCTCTGGATTGTTGGGACCTAAGGAATAGCAGGGCCTGGTGGGGGCTTGGAATTTGGGGCAGCCACAAGGGGCCAGCGGTGTGGGAATCAACCCCACATCTCTGAGCAGACACCTGGGTGCCGACTTGAAGATCACTAGAGCTTGGTGCATTGGAGTTTTGCAATGTAAACTAATTGGGAGGAGGGAGCCCACAGGTGGAGCCATGTCACACCCATTCAGCAGCCTCAGCGCCATCTCCATAGGGGTCTGTTTGCTACTCTAGGGCTCCTGAATGCAATCGAAGGCATCTGCTTGGGAAGTTCCCCACCCCTCTTCCCTCCTCCCTGCGAAGCCCTGCAACTCCTCACCTCTGCCTGGTCCACAGCATTGTAGCTGAAACCAGCAGAAAATTCCAGCATCAGAAGACCTGCCTGTTCTTTCCCTCTTGTTTAGCTCCCCGTCTTCCTGAGGACCAAGGTCAGGGAAATAATGAGGATATTCATTTCCCAAAGTGCATGGGAGTAGCACAAAAGAATGGGCCTTGCCACGCAGAAAACTGAACATGTCAAACTCAAACTGAGTGCAGGATTTGCCTGTGAACCACAGAGTGAATAACCCCTAGGAATCAACGCCCATAATGTGAAAATGTCACCGGCTTACCCTTCAGACATCCTTGCTGCTCATGACTTAAGGAAGGACAGAGGTATCAACAGAATGCTGAACCTCCCTCCCCCCCAGCCTTTGCTATTATTGGGGCTCAGGACATGTGACTGAAATGTCAGAGAGGTGACTTGTGTTGGGCAGCCAGCCTCACAGTTTTAGTATGCAAGACATCGTGTATCCTGACGTGGGATGATGTGACACAGGACCTCGGAGGAGCTTCCGTGTTCAGGACCTGACCTTGTTCTGAAAGAGCAGAAGGGTTAGAGTTGGGCTAATGCAAAAGTTTCAGCACAAGGGGGTAAGATGTGCTGGCAAAGCCCAGGTTACTGTGGAGACACCCTTCACAAAGCCCCTCTCCCGCTTTGGTCCCCAGGCTATTTTCCTGTTTTGTTTTATTGTTTTGTAACTAGAGAAGTCTGTGACCTTCTAAGAGAACAGGTTTTACAACCGGGCAAATACTGTGCTAACAAAAATATCTCCATCTTACCAAACACAGGGCTCTGAAACTCCAGGTGTTCAATAAAATATAGACACCACTGTTAAGGAAAAACTAAAGGAGAATAAATATGCTACTCGAGCCCCGTGTTGCAATGTGACCTCATCGGAAGCTGCAATTAAACATTCCAGACCGTACCAGGAAATATGATCAATTTCATTTGTGTCTGTGCTAATGTCTTTTTTCCCCAAAAGACCCAAATTAGTCAAAATAAATTCACGAATTAGAAGGACACCTAGGGAGTTAGACCGAACACGTGGTAACCCTGTGCCAGCTTCATGTTCGAAAGTTAATCGTGTCCCACGTGCACTGGTGACATTGTACCTGCTGGTGACATTGTACCTGCTGAGCCTGACAACGCCTGGTGCAGTCAGGACCATGTCAAATCAGACCTGTATCTAACAAGGCTTGTTCCCATTGGTCCCATGTGGGGTCCCATCTCCCCTCACCCCTCCACCACCCAGAGAAAGAGAAATGTCTCAGCCCAGGCAGGCGCTCCGTTCCGTCCAGCTTCCTCCTCTCATTTCCTCACCCTCCCCCGACTGTGACCCGTCGGCAGGCCCTGCACTCCCCTGTCACCTCCAGCCAGGCCGGAACTGCTCCCGAGCCCTAACTGGGATGGGGATGCTCGTTCCTCTGGACTGCTCTCCCCTCATCCTTGATGCTCTTTTCTTCCCCCTGTCCGCGAGCACTCTCTTAACGCTCGGAACTCCTCACTGAGTTTTCCGTCTCTGTTCTCTCAGCGGGTTCGTCCTCTCGCACCCAACACTGAGTGCTGGAGCACCCCAAGTCTCGGTCGTAGGCCTTCTCGTTCTGTTCTCTCTCCTGGAGAAAGCATTTTTCAAGCTGTGGGTCTCAACCCTGTATTGGTCCAGAATGTCACCTTAAAGGGTCATCGTGTTAGTTTTATAGGTCCATCTGGTGTCACAGTAAACACAAACGGTGACTTGAAGTCACGGGACTTTTTTGTGATGGAGGCCGGAAGTCTGAAATTGGTGTTAGGAGGGCTGGTTCCATCAGGAGGTCCACGGGGAGGACCCGCCCCACACCTCTCTCCCGGTGGCTGCCCCCCCACAACCCAGTCCCTCGTGCCCTGTGGCTGCGTCACTCCCATCTCTGCCCCCTCTCCACGTGGCGTTCTTCCTGTGTCTTCCTCCGTGTCTGCGTCTCTCAGTCTCCCTCTCCTGACAAGGACACCAGTCGTTGGGTTCAGGCCCACCCCACTCCGTGTGACCTCATCTGAACTTGATTACGCCTGCAAAGAGCCTGTTTCCAAACAAGGCTGCAGGGCTCCAGCCTATCTTTGTAGAGGACGCAGTTCAACCCACGGCAGTTATGACCGCTGTTTGCTTGCTTGCTTTTCTTCTTTCAGTGAAATAGAATATAAGAGAAAATATCAAAGTTCATTGCAGGCAGTAAGGTTAAACGTTATTTCATAAAATTTTATGTACATATGTTAATATGTGGGCCAGTTAATAAAGTAAATGTTACTTCTTATGTCAAGAAAAGTTTTGAAACTTTAAAAAAAAAAAGACTTTTAAAAAATCTGCCTCTGCAGCGTCTGCTCACAGCACATCCAGCCAACTGCCTCTTTGGTCCCTGCGCACTGGCCCTCCCTGCCTCAGGGCCTTGGCACCTGCTCCTCTGCCCACAGTGCTCTTCTGTATCCTGTTTGCATAGATGACTCCTCTCCTGCTTCAAATCTTAGGGCGAATGCTACTCTCTTAGAGAATTCCTGTTAAATTCTCTCATTTCTCCCGTGTTTTTTCCTCAAAAGCCATTCTCATGGCCTTCAAAGAGACAGTGCCCTATCTATCTATCTCTCTACCAGTATATCTATATTTTGTGTGATTATTTGGTTATTGTCCATCCCTGCTACCATGCTAACAGCCCCCTGCAGTCTGTGGGTCTTGTCTATTCTCCAATCATATTATTCCTATATTAATATTCATACCCTTATATTCATATTCTCATATCAGCCCTGTGTCTGGCCTCAGTGCTTAGTAAATGTTCACTAAATGAATTGATCTAAATAACTATTGGAACCGTGATGAGTCCCAGACTGAGATTTTAAAGGAAGGACCTCACCTGGCTCAAGCGCTTGCCAGGACAAACAGGGGCATCATCTCTCTCTCATCCTTCACAAATGCCTGGGAGCTGAGCATCATGCATTATTATCCCAGTACTACAAGATGAGGATGCTGAGGGTCAGAGTGGTCAAGTAAATGGCTGACTGTGCTTAGATTGAGGCTCAGGGTGGCCTTGCCCCCAAGCCAGGGCTGTCTCTGGGGGACGTGAGTTTTCTGTTTCTTGAAGATGCGGGAAACCAGGTGCTGAGGTTAGGCCGCAGAGACCAAATTCACACGATTTTATGTCAGGGTTACAGCCTGGATGTGGGATCCTGGCTCTCCCTGGGGGGCTAAAAGACTCCCTCCTGAGCGTATGTTCTGCTCACTCACTTGGGGGGATCGGTGGGTGGGCACAGGTGAGAAGCGCCAGGCAGAGCAAGGTGGCTCCAGCCCGTGCCATCCTAGCTTTGTGGAGTTGGCAAGTCAGTTCTGCACTGAGAGTCTCGGCTTCCTTGTGGGGAAACTGGTCACAGCAATGTCCGCCCGCTCTCCGCCTGCTCTCACGAGGTCCTTGCTGGTCCTGGAGATGTCTCTCTGGGGGAGGAGCTTGGCTGTGGACTGAAGGCTCAGAGTCTCCCCTCCCTTGGCCCGTGGCGATGGCCAAGCCATTGCTTCTCTCCCTCAGGACTAGTCCAGTTCCCTCAACTGCACATTGTGAGAGAGGAACTTAATTATGATCTCCACGGCTGCCCCGGCTCTGGAGTTCTGTTTCCAGGTAATGAGCATTAGCCCAGACACTCTCAATTACCATCATTTTTCCTCCTCCGTGGGAAGAACAGGGAAATGGTTCGGGAAGCCTCTAGAGATCTGGTGACAGCTGTAACTCTATTTGGGGATTACGCTGAGGCATGTATAGATTCATCAAAGCTGCCTTCTTATTAAAACTGGAGAGAAGATCAATCTTGCTGCCAGGGAAATCCAATCTGCCCTTCACCTCCGCGGTCCTCACCCTTCCGTGGTGCCTTTGCTCCAGGCCTGAGCGCTCTTGTCTTATTTGACTACTGAAACAGCGTTTTTAGCACCTTAATGCCGTAGGTCTGACTCTCTGGGGGGATGTGCTCTCAGATCTCTGCTAATCCCGCAGTTCTCAAATACTGCCAAGGCCCGTCATGTGCCACCTACGAGACAGTGAAGTGTAACTGAGAATGGAAATCCCCACCCGTCACCCCTCTTCAGCACCTGAAGGAGGGGCAGGGAGAGGCAGGGAGGGGGCAGGGGAGGCAGGGAGAGGTAGGGAGAGGCCAGGGGAGGTAGGGAGTGGCAGGGAGAGGCAAGGAGGGGCAGGAGGAACCAGGGAGGGGCACGGAGGGGCCAGGGGAGGCAGGGAGGGACAGTGAGGGGCAGGGGGAGGCAGAGAGGGGCAGGGAGGGGCCATGGGAGGCAGGGAGGGACAGGAGGAGCCAGGGAGGGGCCAGGGGAGGCAGATCGGACCAGCGTCGTGGCGGGACAGGGTGTCCGGGTGTGTGGAGATCGCGGGGGTCGCCGGCGCCTGAAACTCGGGGGGGG
>CAUYRT010009982.1:0-20466 GCA_963574885.1 Lepilemur ruficaudatus
GCCGGGCGCGGTGGCTCACGCCTGTAATCCTAGCACTCTGGGAGGCCGAGACGGGTGGATAGCTCAAGGTCAGGAGTTCAAGACCAGCCTGAGCCAGAGCGAGACCCTGTCTCTACTATAAATAGAAAGAAATTAATTGGACAACTAAAAATATATGTAAAAAATTAGCTGGGCATGGTGGCACATGCCTGTAGTCCTAGCTACTCGGGAGGCTGAGGCAGAAGGATCGCTTGAGCCCAGGAGTTTGAGGTTGCTGTGAGCTAGGCTGATGCCACGGCACTCTACAGCCCGGGCAACAGAGTGAGACTCTGTCTCAAAAAAAAAAATAATAAAATAAAATGCTCACACAGTTCATTATACATCTTCACTCATTTTTTTCATAAATACTTAAAGTTGCTCCTATATTCCAAACCCTGTATTCAACACTGGCTGAATAGTGGCAGCATAATATAAATAATAACTCTATTCATTCGCTCAACAGCATTTACTGACCTCTGTTCCAAGCATTTTAGATATATCAGAGAATAAAATTTACAAAGATCTTTGTACTCACTCAGCCATATATATATATATATATATATATACACACACACACACATATACATATATATTATCTAGCATGGAGATGTAAAGATTAAACATCATTAATAAATAAGCAGATAATATAGGATATAATCTGGTAATGCATGCTATTGTGAAAAAAGGATGAGAAGTAGTCAGATTCAAGGCAGTACATATAGGATTTTCTGCTGCATTGATTGTAAGGTATGAAATAGAGCAAGGGAGCAAGAGATCGAGAGAGAGAGATGACTCAAGGATGAGTCTAGGGTTTTTAAACCAAACACCTAGGGAGATGCTGCATCCATCAGCTAAAATGGAAGTGTCTGCAAATATAGATGGTTTGGAGTAACCAGCAGGAGTTCAATTTTAGATGTGTTGAAATTGGCATATGTAAATATACATGCATACATATGTATATGCATAAATATATACATATATTCATACATATAGGTGGAGATATTCTGTAGGCAATAGGATACATAAGACTAGAACTTAGAAAGAGATCTTTGGACATCGAAATTTAGGGTTACCAGCATATAAGTACTATTTAGAATCAAAAGACTGGGTGAGTTCATTGAGTATAGATAGAACAAAGAAAAGGACCAAAGGTTAAGCTCATATAATGAATTCATATTATGAAGATAATACATGTTTAGAAAGAGAGAGAGAGAGAGAGAGAGAGAGAAGAGAGAAGGATCATACAGTATACATGATGTTTACAACATTGAGTAGGGGCTATAATAACAAGAAACCACCATGTCAGTAAGTTCCTATTAAACCAATTATAGAATTTTTTTAAGTAATATCATCTTTGATTAGTCATCATAAAATAACAGAATCCTGAAAATTTGTGTTTTTACTACATTTATCATTTATGTTTTAAAAATGTATTTTAAAAGCCAGTCCATTTTTCTAAAGCAGTATATGCTAATCTTTAGCACTGTCATATGTCCATGTCTCTTGAAAGGATTGTATTTCTTGTTTCTTTATTATTTTATATTAAGACTACTATGCATTATACAATATAAGAAAATACTTCTTTTTCAAATTAGAAATTATTTAAAAATAGACAAATTGTATAAATTTAAGTATCTATATAGTACTTAATATCTATTTGCAATATTTAATAAACTAATATTTTACATATGATATTTATAAACGTACATGAAATAACATATCACTTACAAGTAACATTACTTCTTTTTTATGAAACATGTTAAGACTACAAAGGCATTTTCAACATTGTCTATAACAACATTCCAGTTATTTTCTGAGTGATCTGTGTTCTCAAGATCTTGTTTTAGGAAACTGAAAAAATCTGAGGCTTGAGAATCCGCTATTCTCTCTTTACAGTCAAAAAGATTTTCAAGAAAAAATCTTTTCAGTTGTACTTATTATGAACAGAAATATGGTCCTATGGCACAGCATTCTGCACTTGAGAAGTTTGCTTAATATAACACTAGCAGATGTGGATGGATGTCACTATTGACACAGTATTAGTGATAGTAATAGGAATAAATGTTTATTATTGTGTTACACACATTATGTGGTTATTAATATAGATCGAGTGGAAATAGACACACACACATTATATGGTTGTTAATATAGATCGAGTGGAAATAGACAAACATTTCCAAAATTTGGGGTGGTTCAAGGAAATAACATTACCATGTCATAAATTCCTTTCTTTTTTCTTGCTTAAGCCAATTGAAGTTGTGTAATTTCTAATTCATGTTAATAGGTATATGGGGAATTAATTATAAAGTAATAATTTTTACTTTGTAAGAAACCACTATTTTAGAGAGATAAAAACACAAAAAATAAACAAAATGCTCAATGATCAAAACATTTTTGCAAATCGTTTTTCATTGTTTCTTGGCTTTTCCGCTTATAAAAGTTATTGATAAATGGCTAATGGCTCTTGATTATCAGTCTTTATGGTAAAATTAAATCAATTTTATAGTTTGCTAGGTAAAATATATGAAGTGAAACCAAAAATTGCAAAGTGTCATAAATTTCTTGGAAGTAATATGAATGTGAAAAATAAATATTGAGAGGTGGGTGAAACAGTCCAGAATATTTAGTTTTTTGTTTTTTTTGTAAATGAGTTTACCATGAGGATTTTCTTTGGAAAAACCTTAGCTCTCAATGTTTTCCTAAATGAAACAGATGCTGCTTTTTCATAACGGTATATGGCATATACATGATAACCAGCAGCGGTGTAGCATTTTATAGCACATACGGCATTTTCTTATACATTATGTAAACTATCATATATTATCTTAAAAGTTAAATGAAGAAATAAATAGGGTTTAACTTTAATTTTTGTCTGCTTTGAAGATATTGATAAATTAATAAGAACTAGCCCTTGTACAAATTAATGCATAGTTCGTATTTTAATATTAGTATAATTATTTACTTAATGTTTTCAGGATTTTCAGACATTTTTTCTTATACATTTTGTAAATTAAATACAATTGAAAGTGTTTTCTTACATAGCATAAGTTACTTTCACACATTTACAAATGACCACGTTACTTTTATTTGTAATTTCGGTCATTAGTAAATAAATTTGCAAACCTATGGAACTATCCATATGAAAGAGGCAAGAATGATTAACCTGAAATATTTTAAACAATTTTTTATCTTTATCATTTATTTATTTTTCTTACAGTGACATAGACTTTTATTTTATTGATATGTAGTCATGTTTCTAAAATATTTAATTAAATCCCTAAACTTTCTTTTACATTATTAGCTTTATGTATCAAATAAATGGCATTTTTTGGCCTGTCATAATTTACCTGACCAACATT
Source organism: Lepilemur ruficaudatus (assembly GCA_963574885.1). Taxonomy (NCBI): domain Eukaryota; kingdom Metazoa; phylum Chordata; class Mammalia; order Primates; family Lepilemuridae; genus Lepilemur; species Lepilemur ruficaudatus. Next base: position 3,378 of record CAUYRT010009982.1, read on the forward strand.
AAGGTATATTGAAATAACCTAGAGATATAAAGACACTTGTCTGTTTCATTCTGATATAGGTCTGTGTAAAAGTTCTTTACACATGGTACTCAGCTTCAGAATCTTTGCAACAGAGATAGTATTACTCACCTAATTGTGTTAGAATGAATGCACTTTAAACTATTTATTAAAGTATTAAATAATATAAAAATGCTAGACATTATTATCATTCATAAGTTAAACTTATTCTATGCTTTCACACCATAAGAAAAATAGCTCAGAGTTGTTATTTCACGTAATTTTGTGTATTTTGTCATTTGTTATTTTGAGAATCATGAATTACAATGGACAGGCAATTTGTTGAAATAGAAATATCATTGGTTTTGTGTAAAACTGGCTTACATTTTAGTCTTGGCTAAACTGATTAAAATGTAATACATCTTAGTATTACAAATAATACTAAAATCGGCTTAGTATACTAATATGGGCTTTGGCATATTTCTTACTATTTTCAATTATTGTTCTAATTTGGCGAATGAAGAAAATTATGTCTATTTTATAAAGTAATTGTAAAATTAGTTCTATGACATTGTTAAAACTAAAATAAGCTGTTTAAACGTTGTGAAACATACTAGTGCTAACAAATGAGAATCAAATCTGATTCGTGTATACATACATATACATATATGTGGAATATGGTTGATTTATAAAATAATGTAATAAGGTTAATTTATCATGCTATGTTGTCACTATCTTTCATGACCTTAACATCCTTTTTTACTATTTGATCCAGCTTAAATTATGTCATCAAACATTTGTGTACATCATTTGTTCTCTTGATCCTCTTTTATATTCACAAACTAGTTAGAATTAGAATTCTAATTAAAATAAATTTTATGTGTATTCTACCTCTGTGAAGTTTATTGAGGCTAGAGAAATATATATTTATATCATGTATATTGTTCTTATTTTAAATTCATGACCATAACATCAAGAAAGCATTTAAGGTGGACAGAAAATCACACTGTTTCCCTAGTCCACTTTTCTATTTTTCTACAAGAGTATTTTATATAATCTTTTTCTTTTAACCCTCAACATCATATTCTCTATCCTCAGCAAGTAGGTAGTCTCACCAAGCAATATTTCTTCATAGTGCACTGAGAAAATTAAAGTAATTGAAGAGATCTTCCCCCAAATTCCTCTTTATAATATTTATTTCTTTTTTCACTGCTACCTGTGCTATCATTGAGGAACTGCTGTTTGTGTACTGGTCAATATCCCCTCCCTCTATGCATTATTTCCCACCCTCTCTCACTCAAGAACCTCGCTAGAATATTCTCTTTTTTATCCAAGATCTTCAATGCTTCCCCATAGAAAGATTATTTCTATCAATATACAAATATGCTGTTATCGCTCCCATTAAAAAAAAATTTTTTTTTCTTTGAGCCATTTACTCTCTATTTCCCCATGTGCTTGTTGCACTTCACAGCAAATTTCCAGAAAATAATTTTCCATCTTTAAATACTTTCAATTTCTCTTTTTCTTTTCCCTTTCTCTCTTAAAGTCACTGTAGTCAACATTTTGCTTCCTTTGCCTTACTGAGATCACTCTTACCATGCTCACCAAGGGTCTAATGCTAAATCTAGTGGTCAAATTTCAGTTTCATCTTATTTTACCTATGAGTAGCATTTGTTGTAGCTGATCACTCGCACTTGAAAATGGTTTCTTCAGCTGGCTACAGTTTCATCACCTGGCTTCTGAGATCCCATGCTCTATTAGTTTTCCTTTTACTGAATGTGCTGCTTCTTCTGAGTCTGCATAACTGTTTCTCTCCTTTACCATAAACTCTCCAACATTTACGTGCCTTAAGACTCAACTGTTGAACCTACATTTATTAATTTAAATAACTCATTCTTTATTATTTAAAGTTTCATGGAATTAAACAATAGTTCTTCATTAAGACCTTCCAAATTTATATCTCCTGCCTGAATTACAGCTTCTCCCTGGAATTCCAGACACATATATCTAACTTCAAAATCCCTGCTTTATATCTCCAAATGATGTTCTACTGGAACATATGCCAAAGAAAATTTCTAAACTTCCTTTCCAAATCTTTTCCACTCACAGTATTTCCCATCTCAATGGAAAATTCACACTTCCATTTCCTCCGGTCCCAATTCTTGAATTCATTCTTTTCCTCTTACTCTCTCATACTCTATAGTCAACCCATCAGAAATCCTATTGACTCTACTTCAAGAATATGATCACTACTCATCAACACTGTTGCTTCAATTCAATTTTAAGCCACTTCGTACATAAAGTATTTCATGTCTACCCTAGTACCTAGTCTATTCTTAGCCCATAGCATGGGTCACCTTATTAAATATAAGTTAAATTATATCATGCTTTGTTCAAAACCGTGTAGCTTTCTATTTCTTTACTAGTTTCTATTTCTCAGAGAATAGAAGTCAAATATTTAAAAATGGCTAATAAATCTCTAAAAAGTCTGAAACCTCATCCAACTTCCTTTTCTCTTAGCACTCCCTCACTCTGTCTGTTCCAACTACACTACCTCTTTGATTTCCTTCAAACATGTCAGGCATATTCTTTCTGACTGGGGAGTTGCTGATATCAGCATAGTTTACCCTCTTACATCTTTCCAACCTTGGAGAAAATTTCATCTTCCCAATAAAACCTGCCCAAATAATACTGACAAAATTGTAAACCTCTCCCCACTCCCTAGAGCACTACTCCCAAACCTCTTTAGATTATCAGTTTTAATCTATATAATTTAATTATTTACTCTATTTATTGTTTGCTGTCCATATTCTCCCATGAAAATGTCGGTTGCACATTTGCAGATTTTTTTGTTGTTTATTTTGTTCACTGATACCTAGAACAGTATCTAATAAGTGTTTAATAAATGTTAATATTTGTTTAATGGATGGATCACCAATGAGACTGTTATTACAATTCAGAAAACATACACAGAGAAGGAATTAACTCGCCCATGATAATACCAAGAGTATTTAACAAATACATGATTGTGATTATGGGCAATTATGTTACTATATCTTATGTCTTCAACTACTTTACTATTGTTATAAGTTAAGTTCCAGTGCTTATAAATGAAATATTTATTCTTTATAAGAAATAACAAGTTCCATCATGTATATTTGCGCTTTACCACTGATTGTCATCGAATGCTGTTACGCTAATCAATTTTCTTTACCTGCTTCAAATAATAAAATCTGCAAGGGCATATTTGGGATTGTATATAAGTTAGTGACACATTACTTCAATAATATTAATAACACTGTTGGATAAGCATGTAGATAACATCTCAACTGGCAGCTTGTATCTGTAATCAAGATTAGCCGTGAGTATGAAGAATTTATGTGTTTGTGAGTCCTTGAATTCTTATTGTTCTTTATCAAAATATGTCTAATGTAAGAATAGATCATTTATGCTATAAAGTGACATTCTACATGTCTTGTAGGAGCATCTTAAATGCCGATTTTTAAAAGTCTTTCCTGTTTGTACCAACTGGAAATACTTAGTTGTCACTGAAGCCCCATACATACACTTTTACTCTTTTGTATTGAAAGGATCACATTGTCAGCTGTATCACATTTATTTTTAAAAATTTATCATGTATTCCCAAGCAGATTATCTGTTATTTAATAGCAGGTGTTTATTTTGGGGCCCCACAGCACCTAATAGTACATTTTATCTAAACTAGGACTTTAGTGAGCATCTATTGAAATAAATGCATTTAAAAAGGGAACAAAATAAACTCCGATTGTGTGGTAAAGTAAGAAAAATAAACTGTTTTATTTTTAAAACAATGATCATCGCCATCTGTTCTCTGCCTTATCCCACTCAACCAATGGAAAAAGCAAGCCTATGTAACTGAGCAATTCTTTATGGTCCAAACACTGGATCTAATCAAATACTTGAAGGAAGATTTTTGTCCTGTTTGTTACAAGAAAAGAATGATAAATGAGATATATAATGCCCTGGACTTTATTTCAGAATTTCAGTGTTTGTTTGGTTGTTTCAGAAAAGCTTGAAAAATCTCTTCCTTGGTCAGAAATCTTTAAAATCCCACGTACTTTTGAAGTTTTTACACCATGGATAAGGTAGGATTTTCAGGAACAAATAATATTTTAAATTCATTACGCTCAAAAGTAGTTGAATTCTTCTTTTAAAAATTACTAAAGTACTGTAAGTTAAAATAAAAAGCTCACTTGTAAACTTTAGATGTTTGGCAGTTAGTCAAAGAAAATCCTGAAGTTTTAAAACTCATGCAGTTTTATTTGCCAGATTATTAGCCTTATGATTTGTGTATGTATGCATGCGTGTATAAAAGATTCTGTTCTTCATGCCTGCATTAGAAAATTCTACTTAGACTATTAATTTCTATTGCTCAACTACATTACATTCCCGTTAAGAATGTAATGGAATGATTACTATGAATTTGGATATATATTTTCAACTACAAAAGTGACACATTATCATTTTAACCAAAAATTTCTCATAATCATTCATATGGCAACTATAGTGAGCATTTACCTTTGTCTGATATTCTCAAACATGAATGTCACAAATATATGAGTGGTGTATATTTTCTGCACTTTCTTTTTTCTTGAGGTCACATGCCATCAGAATTACAAAACATTCCTGAAGTGAACAAAAGACAATTCTGAAAATGAGAATTAAATGTAAGAGAAATGTAAACTGTTGGTCTCAATGATAAGGTTCTGCAAATTCTAAAGATATGTTGGGTTTCAAAAATATTTCCATCACTCATTTCCTATTCCAAATTTTAAATGTCACTTCAACTCTGCATGTTATCTTCTAAGCAGCTTTTGGCTTCCCTATTTCTTTGAGTTAGAATTACATATTTTCAAAACATAAAGACTTTTTAGAACTGAAAATGCAATGCCAATTTAAAATTTTTACCAGAACTGAATAAAAACAAAAAACTAAAATCTGCAGAGTTAATTTTCAAAGTGTTGTATATGCTACTGACAAGCATGAAGATGTAATAGGACATTTTGCCTAAGATATCACTAGCTTTACCTTTTATTAATGGATCTCTCCTAAATGTGACATATTTTTGTCTGTGAAAAAAATCCATTCTTTGCCATATGGACATTGATTACATGTGGTTTATGGATAAGTCACTATCAGTGAGTGTGGGCTGTATTTAAAATAAAATGGAAGAGAAATGATAGAATAAATTAGCCTTAAAATTTAACAAAATAGTTTGCTTATTTTCTTCCACTATAATCAATATATTAGGGTATCACTGTTTCTCCTCTCATTTAGTCTCCTTGTTTAGTAAATAAGTAGAATCTCTGAATTATAATGTCATTGCAGACTCTGCACAAATTCTATGCTACAAGTATTGGACTTTATGCCTGTATAAAAATAATTACTAAAGTTCTTTCCATCTATGGAGATCTAGTTAAAATTATTTCATGACCTCAATTTTATAAACTAAGGTGTTCCTATGTCTCAACAAGTTTTATTAACATTTCTTATGTCTTCTGGTTCCTACTACTCTAGACTCTGTAGCTTTGTTCTACATCATGGCAATATAAATGTGATTCTCAGTCTCAATTTAGCATCTACAACAACAATCTTTCTCAGCATGCATTTATATCTTCAAAAACTGTGTATAATTTTTGCAGGAAGATGGAAAAGAAGTTTATGTCACAGTAACAAAACCAATAGTAATGGGCACTATAAGCATCATACTTCTTTAAATGTCTTCAGCCTAATACAATAAGTATTCATGAATGTTTAAAATTTTAAAGCAATATTAATTCACCGTTAGAAATATTTTTTTAGAGATTTGGGGGTCAATTATATATACAGGAAATATTCTGAACCACCCTAAGGGATATTTATGCAAGTATCGCAGGGTTGTTTGGAACTAAGTGCAGGTACCACAACAGCTTCCCAGTGCTAAAAAATAGGTTATTTTCCAAAGTTTGTTTACATTCAGATGGAGAACTGCAAGAGATAACATCAATGACCATTATGTACATAGGTATTTCAATTAAAAAAATATAACTTTAAACACACAAAAAAATAAACCATATTTGAAACAATGGTTTTTCAAGACAGTGGACATCAGATACTAGAGGACAATGGTGCCCAAGACAGGAGAAACACTTAAGGTGAAGCCCTATAATAACCCAGCTTATGGTCTTTAAAAATCATAATGCAGAAAGAGGAAATTCAGGTGGAGTCCAGTAGATTCCACTAATTGAGGAGGCACAGGTGAGAATCCAGAGAAATTAATGCAGGTAGGTAAAGTACCAAAAAGGAGGACTCTCTTCTTGACACAGAGTCAACATAGAGAACCCTAGAGCTCTAAAAACGGTTACTCATGAGTAATCAGAAGATTGCTGAATTGTACAAACCCATGAGAAAACTATTTAGAGCCAGGGAAAGAAAAAGCACAAAAGGACTAGAGACTGGGAGTAACACAAGTCTGAGAATAGTCCCTATTCCTACCACCCAAGTAGAAAACAGCCATAGAATGAGCATTGGTCTGGACTCTTCTGACAAATCCTAAAGATAAGACTTGAAAGTTTCAAGGTGCTTCCAAATAGGTTAACTATATAAAGAAAAAAAATGTTCGCCTGTTTATAAAAATATAAATGTATCTGGCACTGAATAACATGAAATTTACAATGTCAGACATTGAATCAAATATTACCAGAAATCCAATGAAACAGGAAAACACAACTCATAGTGGGAGAATAATCAATCCATAGAAACTAGCAAGGCTAGTAACAGAACTAGCAAACAAAAACATGAAAACCATCATTATAACTGTACTCTTCCATGTGTACAAAATCTTCAGTAGAGATACGGAAGATACAAAAAAAGACCCACATCAACATAGAGAAATTAAAAGCACAGTGAATGAGATTAAAAAATATACTGTACGGGATTAATAGATTGGACAGCATAGGTAATTGAACTTGAAGACATAGCAATAAAAATTATTTAACATAAAAGAAAAAATAAATTTCAAAAGATAAAAATCGCATTTAAATGTGGAACAACTTTATGTGGACTGCTATATGTGTAAACAGAATACCAGAAGTGAGTAAAAAAGACCAAATGTTTAAAGAAATACTGGATGAAGTTTTTCCAATTTTGAGAAACACTAAAAACTCAGAGATTTAGAAAGCTCAACAAAAATCCCAAGCCCAAGAAATAAAAAGAAAACTGAACAAGGCATTTTGTAACCAAATTGTCATAAACCAATGTTAAAGAGACTCTCTCTCTGCCAGAGAAATAATATATATTAAATAAATGTAAACAAAAGTAAAGATGACAAAAGTTTTTTTTTGTAGGAAAAAATACAAATGATGGAAGATGGTGGAGAAAAATATTTAAAGTTCTGAAAGAAAAAAAGTAAAAGAAATGTTTTTGTAGAATTTTATACCAAGTTAAAAAAATTTTTTTTTCAAAAACAAGTAAAACCCAGACAACACAATCTGAAATGATCAATCATCAAAGATCCACACTATAAGAAATGTTAAAGGGAGTCCTTCATGCCGAAGATGAAAATGTGGATCTACACAAATAAATGTAGAATCCAGGAAACGCTAACTATATGGGGACAAATACATAAGAGGTTCTTATTATCTGAATCTCTTGAAATGATATTAACTAAACAAAAATAATAATACTGGATTAATATAGGTATATGTAAAAGATATGATAAACTATCATAAATTCTGTAAGGAAATAATTTAAATCATACTATTAATATTTTTAGTTCCTTCTTATTTATGTTAAGTGGTATAATATCATTTTAAGATACATTGTAAGTTAAAAATGTATTGAGCCTTAAAGCAGCAAAGGAGGTAAACTAATGTGATGTTAGCAGAATACAACTCATTATTGTTAGCTTTGCACTTGGAGAAAGATGTCCAGGTGCCAAGGAATGTAAGCAGCTACCAGAAAGTGGAGAAGGAAAGGAAACAGATATTTCCCCAGAGCCTTCAGAAAGAAATACAGTTCTACCGACACCTTGATTTTGCCTAGTGAGACCCATGTCAGATGTGTGACCTACAGAAATGTTAAGGTAATATTTTTTATTGTTTAGGCCCTGAAATTTGTGGGAATATGTTACACCACAATAGAAAACTAATATATGTAATTAATAAGAAAGTAAACAAATTAAGTCATAAAAAATTAATTAATCCAAAAGAAGGTATAAAATGAAGAAAGGGGAACAAAAAACAAGAGAAACAAATAGAAAAAAAGAATTAGAAAAGAGAATAGGCCTAAAATTACGCATACCAATAATTACATTAAATGTGAATGGTCTCATGAGACACTATATGAGAAAGGCAGATACTACATGAGAAGCTAGAAAAACAATATGCTTCTTACAATAAACACACTTTAAACACAATGATGTAAATATTACAATTAAATGGATGGAAAAAAGACACATTATGCTAACACTGTAGATAATTTCTCAATAAAAAAGAATTAATCAAGGAGGCATTAGAGTTCCAAAAGTGTATGCCCATAATAATGGAGAGTCAAAAGATATAAAAGGAAAACTAACAGAACTACAAGGAGAAATAGAGGAATCCTTAATTGTAGTGGACATTTGAGTAATCCTCTCCTAATAGTTGATAGAGCCAGTAGACAGAAATTCAGAAAGAATATACAATAGTCCCTCCTTATCTATGAGGAATGTGTTCCAAGACCCCCCAGTGAATGCCTGAAACTGCAAACAGTACCAAGCACTGTATATACTATGTTTTCTCTTATACATATACACCTATAATAAAGTTTAATTTATTAATTAGACACAGTAAGAGATTAACAATAATAACTAATAATAAAATAGAACAATTATAACAATATGTCAGCATCACTACTCTCATACTTTGGGACCACTATTAACAAAAATAAGGGTTACTTGAATACAAGCATCAAGATATTGCAATAGTCAACCTACTAACTGGGACAGCTACTAAGTGACTAAAGGACAAGTAGCATATACAGTGTATTAATAGATAAGCTGGAAAAAGGGATGACTCATGTCCAGAGCAGGATGGAGCACAATGCAGCAGGACAGGTACAGGGGGGCCTGAGATTTCATCACACTATTCAGAATGGCATGTGATTTAAAACTTATGAATTCTTTATGTCTGAATTTTTCATTTAATATGTTTGGACCACTATTGACCATGGATAACTGAAACTTGACAAAGCAAAACTGTAGATAAAGGGAGACACTGTAATCTATTTGAACAATACTATCAGCCAACTTTGCCTAAATGATATTTATAAAACGTTACCTAACAACAACAGAATAGAAATTCTTTTCATGGTATATGGAACCCAATTTAGATCTTATTGTGGGCCTTAAAACAAGACTCAGAAAAATTCAGCTCATACAAAATATGTTCTCTGACCATGAATTAGCCATTTATTGCTGCATAATAAACCACCCCAAACTTAGTAGCTTACCTACCTAACAACATTTATTATCTAGCAGCCTTTGTAGTCAGTATTTTAGAGTCTCTCACAGATGGTGATCAAGGTTTCAGCTAGCACTACAGTCATTACAAAAATAGACTGGGGAAGGATCTACTTCCAAACTTGCTCACAAGGTCATCAATAGTATTTTCAGTTTTTCTGGAAATTGCAAATTAGTACAGAGATAAAAAATACCCAGAAGAGAAAAAACAATTTTTAAAAAGCAAGTTGGAGTAACACTGCTTGATTTACAAGTTTATTATAAAGCAATATTAATAAAATCAGTGTGGGACACTGGAATTAAGATAAACGTATACATTAGTGGAAAAGAATACAGAGCCAGAAATTGACCCCTACGTATCCAATTTTTTAGAAAGGTGCAAAGGCAATTTACTAGAGAAGTCTTAATCTTTTCAACAAATAGTGCTAGAACATTAGGTATATATATTCAAAAACCATGAAACACTAAATTAAATTCAGGAATAATGCTAGGAAACTAAGGACATGAATTTGCAAACACTTTCATGCTTTGCTTTTATGAACTGAGTCGTCTGCAGCTTAACCATTTTATTACATTATCAGAATGTCTTTGGGTTCCTGTTCAGGTTTTGATCTGCTCCAATTCTAAAGCCTTCTGGTTTCCTACTCTATTCATACCTGAGAGGTCTTTTCACAGTTTATAAAAGGCTGACTATAGCAATCACTATATTAATGTTTTCTAAATAATTTGTATCGATAGTTATATGCTTGCTTTATTGTCATATTGAATTTCAGTCTATTTATAGCATAAGCAATCACCAAATATAAAAAGAATCCTACATCTTTGGGCCATCTTCTTGTGATAATACCCATTATTTAAAAAAATAATAAGAAAATAAACTCTTAGATATTATGAGGCATTAGGTAATTCCATGGGAGTTATTATCTTAGTTTAAATCATTAAATTGGGAATTTTTCTAATTAAAAATGAAAACATAATTTTAACTAATTTCTAACATTAGGGAAATCTTTCTTGGCAATTTTTGAAGCTATTAAATTTTTTCCTTTCATAATATTGTAAGGAAAATTCTTTTTAGAAACATACATTGTATTTTTAAAATAGTTGAGGTTTAGATATGATAGTAGTCATCATTTTGCTCTGCAAAAGTATCCCAAATAAAAGTTGGTCTATATAGCTGTATGCTATTTATGCTAACTTAAAAAGGCCAAGTAGATCATTATTGCAACAAATGGTCTGGTCCTATTACTTGGATGTAAACATCTGTTTTGGTTTTAAAGTCATAAATATACTGAGTTAGTAAGAAATAAAAATAGTTTGCATTGAGAATAAAGAATGGTAATGGAAAGAGAATTTAGTCATTTCAAATGCAAATTTACATGCATGTAATCTTCATTTGCATGCATGTAATTCCAAAATAGTTTTATGTATTTGATGAGAATGTCTAAGAATCATTTGGTGCAGAAAGGCATCTGCTGCATATACAGAGGAATATTATTCAACTTGAACAAAAATTTACTATATGCATCAAATTGACATTACAGAGGCTGTAAAATAACAAATAATGAAATATTATCAAATGAACTGCATTTGTTTAAGGACACTTACAATGATAAATGTAGTTATGTAAAAAACATTTCACTCATCTATTTTGATCTAAATGTGCATATATCCCACACAGTTTATGCTTCTTTTCATATTCCACGATTTTAAAAACTGGAAATGCCAAGAAAATCAGGCTTTTATGTTGTTTTTGGCAAAACTATGTTTTGTATTTTTGATAATGTCCTTTATTTCTTAACTCTTCAGTCTTTAAATCTAAATATTCTACTATCTGCAGTCACATGTCCTGTAAAAAATGTTTGATTTCCAATAAGCAAATGGCAATGTCAACTTGTTCAAATCCAAAATAAAGTGTGACATATAAAGAAAAGTAGAAATAAAGTTAAGGAAACAAGCAAACAAATAAAAAGTCATGATACCTGGGAAACAGAAGTTGTTATTTTTGAGTAGTGAATTCTACTTTATTATGTGGATGTAAGTGTGGTGCACCACCCAGATTCCTCTTCAAAGAAGGACTTGTCACTCCAAGCAATTTCTCTAGTAGGGTTTGACTCCGAAGCAGAGAGCCACCTTACCCAAGGCCATGCTTTTGTTGAATGGCCTATATTCAATGACAGATACCTCAATGTAAGACAATGGTGACAGTATATAGTCACGCCAAAGGTCCTCATGGGGTCAGCCAAGGCTTGTCTGCCCTGCATCGATTTGACCTCTCCCTCTGCCCAATGCTGTTTCTTGCCTCACCCTTCCATGGGTGTTGATCCCTAATTAATACTCAGCACAACACATTCTGTCTCAGCTTCTGTTTCCTCCGAACAAACTAGTGACAGTAATATCCAGGACTGGTGCAAGAAAAACAGGTGATAATACAGAGAGAATGGTCCTGAAATTAAGCATATCAATAATTACATCAAATGTGAATAGTCTCATGAGATACTACATGAGAAAGGCAGATACTGCATGAGAAGCTAGAAAAACAATATGCTTCTTACAATAAACACACTTTAAACACAATAATGTAAACATTACAATTACCCTGTTTTGTTTTTAAAATGTCATCAGTGACATTTTATTAATAACTAAAAGAGTGGAATTGGAATGTTCCTAACACAAGGAGATGATGAATGCCTAAGGTGATGGATACCCCAATTATGCTAATTTGATCAATTCACATTATATGCCGATATCAAAAAATCACATTTACCCTATAAAGATATACAATTATTATGTATCCATAATAATTAAAAATTTTAAAAAAGAGAAAAAGAAGGTAAGTGCTATTATACTTTGTGTGTGTGTGTAAGCTAACAACGACTGCTTTGTCAATATTAGCTCATACTATACTCATTCTATGTTGAGAAGACCCAGAGTTTTTATAAAAGGTGTACAGGCAAGAGTAAACCAAATGAAACCAGTGCATATTTAATGTTCTGTTGAAAAGCAGTGATTCTGTGTTTGAATTTGGAGGTGGGAGAGGTAGGGGATGTGAGAAGCAGCTAGAGTGGCAAGAAAAATGTATTGATTAAAAGCAACAATTGCATATGTAATATTTAAAATATACTAGGATGTGTTTGACATCTGTGCTTCTTGATTCTGTATATGTAGATGTCTGCCTAAATTATGAAATTAGTGAGCATCTTTGAAGTTGAAAAGCATAGAGGGGCTCATTCTCTCTTAATTTGAAATGTATATAATTTCTATTTATGAGAAAATAGCAAGTAAACTTACCAATGGTAGTTTTCATTAAGAACTCTATAGATTTGGATTCCCAAATAACTAAAGGTATATTAAATTGAAAGGGAACTGCAGTCAAAATATACTATCACTGTACCCCTGATTTAGCTCAGATTTTCAGTTTGCTTTGTTTTAAGTTTGTTTGCATGTTTGTGTTTTAAGGAAAAGGTATTTTTAGGGAGAAGGGATAAGGTATTTTTGGAATTTAATAATCTCTTTTTCCTCTGATCCCTTCAACTGGTAAATATTAAAGTGAATCATTTTTTTAAATTGATTTAAAATCATTCAAAGCATTGATTTAAAATTTTTCTGTTGGTCCCTGTCATATTAGCTATATTAATTTGAAATGTGTCAAATCTGTATATTCAAAGCCAAAAGCACTGCCTTCACAATAAAAAGAGGTTGGTATATTGATTTATTTTTTTTTAATATGCTGTAATCACAGACTTTGTTTGAGCCAGAGAGTCCATATAAATCTCATGTCTTGCTATGGTTTTATATTTTTTGAGTACTGATTCAATATATTTTCTTCTGGGATTTTACATATTGCACATAACTAGTGAAAATTGTCAATCATCTAAGAGGTTGTTTATTATATAATTTTCTTATTATTTTATTTATTTGTTCATGTTTTAATTATTGTATTATTTACTATTTAGCATCTACATGTTAAAACAACTGTATAAGTAAAAAAAACCCTTATTATTAGATTAATACTGGGAGAGATAAAATAAAATCAATGCTGTGATATTTTAGAGAAATAAATACTGCATATCTGTGAATAACAACCACAATTATTAATACATCAAAACATTAAAAGTAGATAATGTTTGTAAATCTTTTGAGAAGTTGTGTATTATCAGAACCTAAGTCAAAGTAAGGACCCAATTTGATCTGTCAAATGTTCTTAGGTATGTCCTCAATTTAGTATTTGTAAAATAAATACACACAGTTTTAATTTCACCATTATTTTGAGTTTATATGTTTTCATCGTGTCTCTTTGTTAAGGCTTGATCTCTCATCATCAACAGTACTCTTTATGGCACTTTGATATTAGTTGGCCATATTCAGCCATAGGTGAAAATGTTAAGAATTGAAAGATAATTTAGTGGTAAGAAATATGGTACAGATGAGATACGTATTTTATTTCAAGACATTTTGTAAAGTTATAAGATGTTGTATTCTTTAAATATTGATTTTAGATGCACACCTATTCTCACTCCATACTCTGCCTCAGTGATTTTGTGCACATCTGGGCTTCACAAACCATCTGTGCAAAGAATTCTAACATATTTAAGTCTTTGATCCATATCCTTTTACTCAAAAGCACCTAGGAAATTACATGATTGAAGCAAACAACAAAAAAACAATGTGTGAGTTCAAAATACATTTAACAAAAAAATCCTTTTTGTTTGAAATCGTCAAAATAGAAATAACATTTAGGAAATTATACCATTGTTGTTTATTTGTATAAGCTTTCTTTGTAGATATCCCAAGTTCCTTATAATGAGAGATGAGCAATATGTCAAATGCGATGTTTTCTGAACAATATTAAATTACCAAGAACGTTGTTTACTTGAGATTTATAGGAAGGAAAGATTAGCTTTAATATTTCCTAAAAGGGAAGTATGTTTTCAGACTCTCCAAGAATATGTCATTTGCAGTGTGTAAATCATTTTCAAATATTTTCTGATCAAGTAATAAACAGAGTAAATAAAAGAGAAGTAACTAACATATGCATATAAAAAGTTTAAAATATTTACTCTGTTATTGAATAAGAAAATATAATGCTAAGTAATAAAATACTGTATCATGGAACTTCCAGCAAAACAAAGCAAGAGTTTGAACACATATGCAAAGACTGAAAAATATTAACTGGCTGAAAAAATCCTTCTAGTTTATTTTTTGTTTTATCTCCAACTACAAGCAGTTGTCATTTCTTGAAAGATTTCAGAAGGAGTGATTTTAATGAACTAGTCTATCTATTAGTTTTTAAATATTTCAAGGATAAGTTCACACGACAGACAAGGGTTTTCCACAGAACATTTAGAGAGTTATAAGCAGCTTTCATTTTATTCATTAGTATTGTCTTTTTTAATACAAAATATATTGACATTTGTAAGAAAGAAGATATGTTTATATTAGCTCCAAAATGAAGAATTTTGACATTCTTTCTTCAATCTATAATTCTGTTTATTTATAGTTCTAAATTTCCCTTAAGCTTTGAGAATTTATTTTCCTCTTGATTTTGACAATCTTAAAAACTGTATGAGATATTTTAAACTCAAATAATTTTAGAATGAATTAGTAAACTGTGACAAATTGAGTGTTTCTATTTTATATTATTATTTAATCACCTGATTATTTATATCACAGGGTTTTTTTTGTATTTTAATTCTGAAAATAAGAGGGAATACAACAAAAATGACCCGTATTTGCATGAGTCATATAACTCATGTTTGCATATAAGTAAACAATATGCAGCATGTATACTGTAAGAACAACATTCAAATACGACATTATCATGTAAAATATCTTAATAAGTAAATCTCCCTTCGCTACTTTTTCAAAAATATTCCTTCTGTAAACAAAGTGTCTTAGGTATATTTCGATGTAAAATGAATATACTACTTTATCAACTTATTTTCATAAAAAGACTATGCTTTATTGATTGATTTTCTCAGTGTTTATGTGTTTAATAATATAGCTTAGAGATAATTTATATCAGAACTTAAGGATTTACCTCACTGCTTTAAATACAGATGAGTATTTAGCTTCTTTTTTTATCACTAATGAGACAAATAAATTAATATATATTTTATCATAAATTTATAAGGGAAACTGTAGGCTTATTTTCAAAGTCAAAATTACTAGAATTTTTATTTTGATGATTATGGCTAAATTCAGTTGATTATGTATCATTGTTTTAAACATTCATTCTTGTTCCCATAAATCTTGTACTAATCCCTAACTATAGATGAGAGTCAATATGAGAGATATGGAACTCATTTTTTAGTAAACTTTTAAGGAAGTTGAGTTAAAAGTGAAAAGTAAGGAGTACTGTGGCAGCTTATAAGGAATTGAGGGGTCTTACCTAGTTTTAGGGTCAGAGAAGTTTCTGTTATATTTTGGTGTTTAGGCTGAGTCCAAAGGATAAGTGAGAGTAAGATATGGAATAACCAAATCATGTCACTCTTAATAGGTGCTGTGATTGTGGAATTGACTTTTATATTTACACAACCACAAATAATGAAATAAT
The DNA here is from genome assembly GCA_963574885.1 of Lepilemur ruficaudatus. Lineage (NCBI taxonomy): Eukaryota > Metazoa > Chordata > Mammalia > Primates > Lepilemuridae > Lepilemur > Lepilemur ruficaudatus. The sequence goes on from CAUYRT010009982.1 coordinate 19,445, forward strand.
AGTGAATGTGACTAACATTGTTTATATATTTTCACAGGCTTGTCATTTATTTCATCTCCTGTTCAATATCTATTAAATCAAGATTTTTAATTTTAAAATATATTTTGGAAAACTTGAAAAAATGTAAACCATTTCACATTCCTCAACTAGCACAGAAAGGCATAGAGAAGAGTAAGTTTTCTATGTTATAAGAAAAAGACACAAAATTTTGGCCAAGATCTGCCTAGTCTTTGCTGTGTTTGAAGTTCATCTTGTAAACCAGATGAAAGATGTTCGATTTGTGTTTGAAAAGAAAGAGAATAAAAATGTAACCCTTGAGTTTGGGGAATTATAAAACATAAAACTTTTAGAGAAAACTGGTCCTATAACTAAGATTCATACAGCTATGTTGACTTGGCAGTTTGTATAATAAAATGAAAATACTTTCTCAAAAATTATGTTTACATTATGCAAGAAAGTTAACACTTTGAAATGACTGAGTTAATTTTTTGCCAACTTAAAATACAGCTGTTATAATGCTTACCAAGAGCTCATTTGAAAGCTTTCTTTGGAGGAGCTAGAGCATATATATGATTTACCAGAAATAGGCAGAGGTTCTCCTTCCTTTAATTTATATAATTTTTTTATTAAACGCTTACTATACTTCAGATACTTGGCTACCTAGTGAGATATAAGAAATTTGACATATTTTTTCTACTCTAAGGTTTATTACCAAAAAAAAAGGCTCAACTTTTTTTTTTTTGAGACAGAGTCTCACTCTGTTGCCTGGGCTAGCGTGCCATGGCATCAGCTTAGCTCACAGCAACCTCAAACTCCTGGGCTCAAGCAATCCTTCTGCCTCAGCCTCCCGAGTAGCTGGGACTACAGGCACGCGCCACCACGCCCAGCTAATTTTTTCTATATATATCTTTAGTTGGCCAATTAATTTCTTTCTTTCTATTTATAGTAGAGACGGGGTCTCGCTCTTGCTCAGGCTGGTTTCGAACTCCTGACCTTGAGCGATCCGCCCGCCTCGGCCTCCC
>CAUYRT010009983.1:0-16635 GCA_963574885.1 Lepilemur ruficaudatus
AGCCCAGTTGTTGTAGTTTGCTGTTAGTTAGGTTGTTGCAACGCCACACACCCCCCGCCAACCCCTTGAGACTGTGTTACACAAAAAAAAAAAAAAAAAAAAAGGCTAAGTCATACATCAGCTGTGACTTCTTCCACCGAAAGGTTCTTGTTTAGCTCTAGGATAGTACATCTACCGAATGCTGAGAATAGGGCAACTTCACTGCACGTGACCTGTGCAGTCACACCAGGCCCTACTCTCAGAAGGGCGCTTGGTTTTGATGCTCTGTGGTCACCATTTCAAAATTCTTCATCCTGTTTGAACAAGGGGTCCCACATATTCATTTTGCACTGGGCTCTGCGAACTGTGTAGACAGTCCTAGCAAATTATTCCCTTTGTCGTAGGTGATTTCATGTTGGTAATTTATAGTTACTGGAGGACCAGATAAAAGTGATTTGGAGATAACCTTCAAATCTTGGGTTAGCACCTGTTTTTATCAAGCAAATATTTATCAAGCAATATACTGAAAAATGAGTAAGAGGGAGGCTGAGGAGAGAGGATCGCTTGAGGCCAGGAGTTTGAGATCAGCCTGAGCAACATAGCAAGAACCCATCTCCGCCTATAATCCTAGCACTCTGGGAGGCCAAAGTGGGAGGATCCCTCAAGGTCAAGAGTTAGAAACCAGCCTGAGCAAGAGGGAGACCCCGTCTCTACTATAAATAGAAAGAAATTAATTGGCCAGCTAAAAATATATGTAAAAAATTAGCCGGGCATGGTGGTGCATGCCTGTAGTCCCAGCTACTCGGGAGGCTGAGGCAGAAGGATTGCTTGAGCCCAGGAGTGTGAAGTTGCTATGAGCTAGGCTGACGCCACGGCACTCTACAGCCCAGGCAACAGGGTGAGACTCTGTCTCAAAAGAAAAAAAAAGAAGAAGAAGATATAAGCTAAAGAATTTAGGAGTAAAATGTCAAGATGTCTGCAACTTACATTTCGGGGGGAAAAAGGGAGAGAGCGTGAGTTTCACAAAACTGTTAACAACTGCTAAATATAATTAAGAAGATATTTGATACTTTATTCAACTCATCTGTCAGAGTGTCTCTCATGGAATATGCCTCAATAAACATTGGCTGAACTACAACAATAACAACAATAATTACTAGGTTGCCTAAAACTGTGCAATGAATTGCTTATGATGATCTATTGACTTCCTATCTATTAACTTCCGATATTGGGCTTTCAGCAGCTTTTTAATCAAAGAGCCCAGAAAACAGCTCTCTCTTTCCTGGTGAGCCATATGGCCTGAGTTGCAAATACATTTCATAGAGCTTATATTTCATATAGCTTAACATTTTTATAGCAACATGAAGGAAAACAAAGATAGGGGAGAAACTTGATAGATTCAAAATAAGGTAAAAGAGTTGGGATGTGATCATGAGTCACAATTTCTGGTCTGATCCAGAATAGGAAGGATGGAGACGATCTTGTTCTTCTTCCTGGACAGCTCCCTCGATGGGCCTGCAAGAGCTCAGCTCCAGGTCGCTGATGTCCACCCACCCCCTCATCGGGCTTGAGGACCAGCACTGCCTGGAAGGCTGAAGACTTGTGCCTTCATGGAATTAGCAGGGATTCATGGGCAAGTGGAACCCTTTTCCCAGCTTCCGTCTCTTGCTGTCTTATGTTCCCACTTCATCGTGATCATAGATTAAACATAAGATCTGACATAGGAAAGGGGGCTTTTGCATTTGCAGCCCTCGAAGCAGTGGGCTGGGCCTTCCGAGATTGCCTGCCCTCTGACATGGACCATGAGCCGCAGGATGGGACTTGATAGAGCAGGCATTTGCGGGGTTTGCTCACTCCTGTAACCAGGGGCTTCCCTGGGGGCAGCAATGAGGTGACAACGTGGCTGATGAGTGAGCATTTACCGCATGCACCCACCTGGCACTTCCTACGTGCAGTACTCACTGTAGTCGCAAATGTCGGGAGCCCTGGGGATCCAGTCCCAGGCCTACTTGGCATTAAAGTCCAGAGTTCGGGGTGGCTGGTGTAGTGAGACCATGCCCCACCTGTGGGAATATAGAAGATTCCACTGGCACATGAGATCTTGCATCTGAGTGGTAAAGTTCTACATTAATCCAAACGGTGATCAGTAGTACTGTCATTCTGAGGGTACAAGGACCAGGAACCCCTTCCCTCCACAGGTTCTCATGCTCAACTCTGATGCCTCCGAAGAAAAACCAGTTTCCAATCAGCAAGTTAACAAGTAATGTGCTGCCCCCAGGCACGGTTCGACAGCATGCTATCAGCAGGGGAATTATTGGAGGAGGTGGGAGGCAAATCCTGCCTTCACTTGGAACCCCCTGGCATGGACACAGTGAACTGCCTGGAGCTTGTTCAGTAAAGTCCTCTCACTGGCAGGGTGGCCGGGACTCCCTCCGTCCAGGTGGTGGGGAACTTGCCATCTGTGCAGCATCCCTTGGAGAAGAGGGAGCTGGGGCTCAGATCACAAACGGAGTTTCCGAGCCAGAAAGATGGCAAGGAGGATGAAGTCATTTGCTGGGGCGGAGGCCAACCAGTTCCTCCATCCCGGGCCCTGGCTCGCCCTCTAGAACACATGATGAGGTCTGGTGGGACCCGCATGAATTGGAAGTCAAAAGATGGTCTGCACGTGAGTCTGGCACCCGGTGCAGTCAACATACATCTCAGCCCCGTGGAGGAGTGTTTGAGGAACTCGTGAATGTGCTTTGTGCCTCTCTCCACATCCTGTGGCATTGGCCTCAGGATGTCCGGTACACCTCATGTACTACGAGTACCAAGACATGGTCAACCAATGGGGGTTTCAGCAGGGAAGGAAGGAAGGAAGACAGCCTGGCAGCTTTGTGCCCCTGACAACACCACCTCCTCCAAGCAGCCCCTTGAAACCTAACCAGCTGGGGGCTGATGAACATCAACTCTCACTCTCTCTAGAGATGCTGTAGAATTCCACAACTGCGTCCCCAGTGCCTGTCTAGAGAATATTATGTGGGCATCACCAGTTACCATTGAGATACTCTGTTTCAAAGGGCTAGGTGACCCCTGGCATACGGACAGGACAGGAAGGAGGAAGTAAAATGTTGCCCTGTTATTGCAAGCGCTAGCATCCCTCCCCCAGTCCCAAGGGAAAGTGTTTAGAAGGCCCTGGCTCCTCTCCAGTTGTCACTTTCTCATTTGGATTGCTCTGACACCCATCTCTGTAGCACGCGCTTGCCGCTGCTCCCTGCCGCAGACCGGCCCACAGCGGCTCTGCCTTCCTCTGAGCAGGGGCAGCTCCTCAAGAGGTCCCCGGGGGAGAGTGCAGTGAATTCTCTCCTCCTCCTTCCTCTCATGAACTTAGCTACCGAGGTGGCTCCTCGGTATTATATTCCAGAAGAAGAGGAGAATCAGGGCAGAGACCTCCCTTTAACATTCTAGAACCCCTGGCTTGGGGAGCATTGCTTGGGTCAACATAGGCAGGCATTGATAGATGCCTCCTTATGGAGAAGGAGCCTGGCTAACCAGAAGAGAGGAGGGGAGGAATGAGGGAGAGGGGGTAGGGAGAGAATGCACGGGAGCAATGGCTCTCTACTGGGCGCGGTTTTACCTTCCAAAAGGACATTTGGCAATGTCTGAGAGGTTGTCACACCTAGGCAGGGGTTGGGTGTGGGGTGGGTGCTACTGGCATCTAATGGGCAGAGGCCAGGGATGTTGTTAAGCGTTCTACTATGCATAGGACAGCCCCCATGACAGAGTCCCCTGGTCCAAATGTCCAAGATTGAGAAACTCTGTACTACAACACAGGATGATCCAGTGGGCAGAAAAGCCTCTGCAGCCAGTGAAGGGAAGTCCTGCTGCCCACGTGTGGGAGGGAGGGAGCAGGGGACTTCCAGCCCAGAGGACAGGCTGGTGTTAGCTGGAGTCTTCATGCCTTCCCAGAGGAAGGGGAGGGCCATGGTGTCCTCAAGGTGGGTGAGCAAGAACCTTGGTGGAAAGCCCTGATGGGCTAGGTGCCTTTTTGGCTGTTCAGGTTCGATCCAGATCCCCCCAAGGGACTATTTGTGCACCTGTCCAAGTCCTTTCTACCAAATCCTCACCAAAGCGGAACTAACCTTGCCCCCACCCCATCTTCCCATCATGCTTTGCCAGCTCTCTTCTTAGCACTCCATGTGGGATTATTTATTCGCTTGTTGACGGTCTCCACTAGCTCCTCTGGATGGCTGAGTTTTATTCATCCTTGCATCCCCAGCTCCTGGCTTTGTCTACTGAGCACCTAAGACATGTCAGGCGCTATTTGTGGGCAAAATGGACACATGCATGACTGCAGTGGATAATGGCAGCCAACACTTTGTTGTCCAGGCAGTTTTCTTCCCTGGGGGGACCACCCCTTGCACACTCTTTATAGCTCTGGAAGATCTTCAGGAATTTGGGCCAGTTCAGGTCTTCTGTGTGGTAGAGGGAGGGTCTCTTTGTCATTCCCATGGTGCTGCAGGGATGTAGGTTTGGGGCTGCTAGCGACTGTCTTCCCCACACATGGAGTAAACCTACCTGAAAATAAGGCCACATCCCAGGGAAGCAGAACTGGAAAGTGGAACAAAGATAATGCTTGGGGACACCCTTTGAGCCCCAGGATCCAACTATGTCTGAAATCAGTCATGCCTGTGGACTTCCTGGTTTTTGCTTTGAGTTGGGTCTCTGATTAATACAGTGATGGGCTTGGGGGCAGAGGCCAGCCTGTGTTGGCTTCTACTTCCTCTCTGCTCCAACCTCCTATGTAATAGCCATTCGCAAAACATCCATGCCAATGGGCAGATTCCTTTTGGCCAATGGCTCCTGCCTTAGAATAAAATCTGCATGTATTTGGCTGAGATAAGACTGAGATAGGGGGTTGTTGAGGGAGTGGCCTGGGAATGGAAATAACGAAATAGTAGAATTTCCAGCCACCTAGGAGGTGGTGCTCTGTTGTGTGACTTCCAGCCACCTAGGAGGTGCCTGCTCTGTTGTGTGACTTGATCTGTGACGTGGCCTCTCTAAGCCTCAGTTTTCACATCTGCTTATGACCATCTCACTGAGTGGCTGGGAAGTTCAAATAAGAGCGATTAATTTGGGCAAAGGGGTTTTATGAACGTGGAAATATACGGAGATCGCTTTTACTGCCCCTGGGATTGGGCTGGGGAGGAGACGGGGACCAGAGAGGAGAGACATTGGAAGGGGTGGGGATCACCTCTGGGGGGATGGCCCCTGGGCGGACTGTCTCTGACTGTCTACTTCTTCTGGGAGGGCAAGGCCCCAGGGGCTGTGTACAGCTTGTTCGGTAGGAGGGTGCAGGTGGGTACAGGTAGGGGGTCTGGTTCTTTACTCTTTAACAGGTCAAGCTTCCGGACTGGGGCCACTGGGGAAAGTCTGGGGCCGGGGCCCATCTTTAGGTCTCCCTGAAGGCTGAGAATAACAATAATAGTGGATCAATAGCCATTCCCTGGAGGCAGGCTGAGGGTTTATTTCAGCACCCCTGCAAGATGGCATTATCATATCCATTTCACAGGGGAGGAAACTGAAGCTTCAGAGGAGAGCCAGCCCAGGCTTAGCTAGAAAGCGGAGTAGTTAGGATTTAAGTGAAGGGTTCCCCCCTCCTCCGGAGACCATAACCCAAAAATATTCCACTATGTTCCTTTAATAATAGCTTACCATTTAATATGCAATTTTTAAGTGCAGGGCACTTGCCCAGCACTTTACATATATTATTTTCTTAGTCTTGCCAGATAATCCTATACAGTAGGTATTTTTATTCCTGTTTTACAAAAGGAAAGAGAGGCTCAGGAAGGTGAAGTTCTGTGTGCAACTTTACCCGGGCAGCTCAGGCTCACAATCCAGTCTGGCTGGTCCCCTGGCTGATCTTTGGAATCTTGTTTCCTGGAACCAGTTCCAGGGGCCTCTTTGGGGAGCGCCTCCCGGCCCAGGGTGCTCCCAGCCGCCGCTCGCTGCCTGGCGTCTTTCCTGTGGCAGCCCCAGGCGCCGGCCTCGCTCCGGGAAGATTGCATGGGAAAGGCTGCCACCTTGTGGCCAAATGGCAAACCCACCATTTGCCAGGAGGAGGTGCTGGCCGGGGGGAAGGGGCGGGGCTCTGTGTAGCAGCCGGTGGGGCCTTGATTTTCGGGGGCTGCCCAACAGCCAGAAGGCCGGCGGTGGGTGCCGGGGGTGAGGGGTGGTGCAAGGCTGCCCGGCTGCCCTGGATGGTCTAAGGCGTGAGACAAATTCACAAGGCAGTCATGGGGACACAGTGGGGTCACAGCTGGCACAGAGTGCTGAGCAAACACGCGCCCTCTCCGCGAGCCTCTGGGCTGGCACCGACAGGTAAGAGAACGCCAGGTAGACAAGGTGGGAGAGGGCGCCCTGGCCTCAGAGCGGAGCAGGTGCCACGGGAGTGAGAGGAATACGCGAGGAGACCGGTGAGAAGACGGAAGGTGGGGCTTGGGCGTGGTGGATCAGAACTCTCCTGGAAGGTTTCCACTGGGGTCCGTCAGGGGATCCCTGAAGTGAGCCCAGGTGAGACTTCTTAAGCCCGCCTCCCCAGGTGGGTTTCACCTGGGCAGTGGTGGGAGGGGAGGGCTGTTGGTGTGCGACCTGGAGAGCGGCCCCGCAGGTGCTCACATCTGCCTCGTTCTCTCCACAGTCCTCATCTCTGGCTGTGGCCCTCCCGCTGAGCTCCAGGTCTGGCTGGAGGAAAATCACCCCGGAGCTTTAACACCTAAGGCGTCAGACCACTCTCCCAGAGATCCGGATTTCACCGGCCTGGAACCTGTGCCTGCAGAGCCCCCCAGGTGGCCCTAACACTCTAGGGCCTGCTCCACCAGCTCCCCAGTCGCTGAACTTGTCACCAGTCAGTCTCCTCGCATATTTCTTCTCACTCCTGTGCCACTCGCTCCCCTCTGAGGCCAGGGCGCCCTCTCCCACCTTGTCTACCTGGCGTTCTCTTGCCTGTCCGTGCCAGCCCAGATGCTCATGGAGAGGGCGCGTGTTTGCTCAGCACCCAGGGCCACCTGTGACCCCACTGTGTCCCCATGACTGGCTTGTGTGTTTGTCTCATGCTTTAGACCGTGAGATGTTTGATCACGTTTCATTTATCTCTGTATCCCCAGCTTTTGACAGTGCCAGAGACAAAATTGTGCTTGGTGACTACGAACGTAGAATGCCCAAATGAATAACCCTGCTCAGATGGCCAGTCCTCATGTTGCTGAGACCCTCAACTGTCTCTGAAAAGCCCTTGAAGCCATGAACAAGGATGGCACTCTGAGCACTTGTTCAGGTGACACGGAGGCGGCAGAGACACCCCTGAGGAGGTGGGATTGGAGGGAAGGTTCTTCCCTCATCCTCCTCAGCACTGCATAAAAATCTCTCCCCTGGCCAGGCGCAGTGGCTCACGCCTATAATCCTAGCACTCTGGAAGGCCGAGGCGGGTGGATCGCTCAAGGTCAGGAGTTCGAGACCAGCCTGAGCAAGAGCAAGACCGTATCTCTACTATATATAGAAAGAAATTAACTGGACAACTAAAAATATAGAGAAAAAATTTAGCCAGGCATGGTGGCGCATGCCTGTAGTCACAGCTACTGGGGAGGCTGAGGCAGTAGGATTGCTTGAGCCCAGGAGTTTGAGGTTGCTGTGAGCTAGGCTGATGCCACAGCACTCTAGCCCTGGCAACAAAGTGAGACTCTGTGATGAATGGGTAAGGCTTCTTTGAAAATCTGTCTTTGGAACACAGATTTAAAAATAATAAAAAACGAACATTTATTGAGTACTTACCGCGTGTCAATGACACAGGCACTGTCTTGTTTAATCATCACAGCAGCGACCCTCATCCCTCAGCCACAGTGGCCCATCATGTGAGTGAGAAACCCTTCTCAGGCTAACTTATGTTGGTTACGTTTACCCTTGTTAACACAGGCTTTCAACGTTTAGTGAGTGGTTGAGTTGGGACTGGTTTCCAGGCAGGCTGACTTCAGAGTGCAAGGTCTTCATTGACCCTGAGGCTGTACTGCCTTTCCAGAATTCTCTATCAGACAGTCTGTCCTGCTCGGTCCTAGGACTGGCCTGAGCAGAGGCAGGAGAGGATTTTTCACCCAAGGCTGTCTGTTGCCTTCTCTCATGTTTTGTGTTTGCAGCCAAACACTCTTTTGGTTGAGCCAAAAGAGTTTCCGATTCCAGCGAAATTCTGGTGACATGTGGTTCCCTCTGCGACACACTCTATGCCTGCACTTTTGGGTCTACCTGCCCCACAAGAGGCTGGATGGGGCAGAGAAACCCTGGGCCAAGGGAACTTCCCCTACTTCTGGCCAGGCACCCCTGTCTTGGTGCCCCCACCAGCTGCATCTACCCCAGTGAGATGCAGCACAGTGGCTGATCCCCTCGAAGCTCCGGCAAACTGGGATGCAAACTGTCCTGCGCTGTGAGCACCTCCCCAAGTGGTCCTGACACCAGTGAGATTTAACAAGGAAGGTGGCAGCTGGACCAAAGCCCGTGGGAGGAGCTGTCTCCTGCCTGGGTCCACTGGGTCCAGAGTGTCACGATGCTGTACCTCTACCGCGACTGGTACCCACGGACTACGGAATCTAAACAGACTCCTGCAGGGAAACAGCCAAGCTCCCCGGCAGACACAGGTGCTCTCCTGTGCTCCTGAGAGGGAAGCTCTCTGGACCACTGGAAGACTCAGGAGACCCAATACCTGGTCTAAAGCAGGCGAGCCCTGCCTCTCTCTCCCGTTCCTTCCACCTGTGTGCGACCCAGTCCTCAGGAGCGTCTCAGGGTGACAGACTGCCAGACTCCCTGGAGAGGGTTTGAAGTCAGCCACAGCTGGGCCTGGGTCCGATGCCACCACTTACCACTGGGCGATGCTGGGCCTCAGTTTCCTCACCTGCAAAGTGAGTGATACTAGGAGCGCATCCTTGGAACCCACCCGCTCAATTAACTTCCGTCCCCTCCTCTGTGGCCCCACGTTCCCTTATCTCATGCAGATGCCACAGTCCCGCCCCTCCCTGCCTTCCACACTGCAGCCAGAGAACTTGCTTCTGAAATCAAAACTCATGGCTTCCTGTTGCTTTTAATGTTAAAGAAAGAAATCAAACCTCTGACCTGTGTGTCTTCTGTGCCCTGCCAGCCACTCCGTGCTCCAGCCTAACCAACCATCTTCCGTTTCCTTGCACCGACTCTGCTCCTCCACAGGGTCCTTGGCACTGCGGTTGCCCGGGTCTGGGATGCATTTCCTTCCCTAACCTGCCCAATGCCCACTTAACTCTCAGCCTCAGCAACTTCTGTGACATCCTCCGTCTGGGCTGTATCTCCAGTCATGTGCTTCCATCGCTTTATCAATCTACCCTTTGTGCACTTAAAACCCCTGCCGTTTTCACGTCTCAGTGTCATTCTTTGCCTGTTGTCTGTCCATTCTCCTGCCCGTGAGTGTCACGCAGCCAGGGCCGGTGTTTGTGTCTACTCACCCCTCACCCCCAGAGTTCAGCTCGGGCCTGGAACCAGGCAAGCCCTCAATAAAATTTTGAATGAATGAATGAATGAAAGCTGAGGATTCCGTGAAAATATTGCACACAGAGCACTCAGCGCTGTGCCTGGCACCAAGTAAGCACCAATAAGTATTAGCAATTAATGACAATATTATTCTTTCAACTGTAGGATGTGATGTAAAACAAAAGTTCATCCAGACCCACAGTGCTCTTCTTATTGGGTTGCCCCAAGTGTGCAAAATTTGAGGGAAATTGATCTAGTCTGGAAGAGAATATGAACACACATGCACACACACACGCACACACGGACACACATGAGCCTGAAGTCAGTGTGCTCCCTTCATTTCCTGCTGGAACTATAATGTGGTGGCAGGGAAAAGCCCAAATGTCCCAGGAGGGCAGGAGGGACCCATCCACACATGGGCGGGCCTGAGGGTCCTCACTGCCCACTGTCAGTCCAGACTACTCTCCACCGCTGCCCCGTGCAGAGAAGAGGCTGCAGATTCAGGCAGAGCGGGGGCTGGGATTATTAGAGCTCTTTGAGGAGCCCTGAGATGCTCCTTCCAATGTCTCAAAGGCAGCCCGGCCTCTGCACATCAGGGCAGCTCCTCTTTCGCCCCGCAGAGCTTGTCTCTTCCTCACCTCAAAGCACTTCCACAGAACGCCAGTGTCCACAGGAGTTTTAGAGACTTTATTTATGTATAAACAATTTAAACACTTTGCCATAAATTATCTTTGCCTGTCCCTAGTCTTTGCTTAGCAGCAAATTAAAATTAATATAAAAACTCGATGAACAATTCATACATGTATATTACAAAAAAGTTCCTGTACCAAAGTTCTTATTAGACTTTTTTTTTGTTTTGTTTTTGTTTTATAATTTTTTTAAATTTTTTTTGTTTTTATTTATTTATTTTTTAATTTTCTCTCCTCGTGGTGACTGTCATGTGATTGTCTCAGTTTCTGGACCAAACAAACACACTAATAATTTTAAATCTGAAACAGTGATTGTGCCTTGCGGCTTATGTATGTACAGGGTGATCGGAAGTGGTACCTGTTAGCAAAAGAGTGTCACGATGCTGCACCTCTACCGCGACTGATACCCACGGACTACGGAATCTAAACAGACTACACCCTGTAACTGCGTAATTACTGTCCACAATGGAATCTCCAAAGACAAAAGAGTATGAAATTTATCTGTAGTGATTATAGCCACCCTTCTGAATTAAATTTTACACTCTGCGCTCAAATAAATTAGCTCAGGCCAGACTTAGTTGGGACCTGAGAGTTAAGTGCTGGACGGTATTATTTCGCTTTGATTTTTGATAAGAATTTCTCTTTTTTTCTCTTGGTTTTCTTTTTTCTTTTCTTTTCTTTAAAAAGTATTTCCAGTGCTCACTCCTCCACGTTTATCCCCCCCCACCCAGGCGCTACACACAAATCACCCCCAAAGTCGTGTTTTAAATGCACCTGTATTTGCTTAAACGAAAACGTCTGAAGTATTTGTCCAACGAGCACAGTCTGAGTCGCTGTCCTCAGCTGGTCTGGTGACGCGGCCCTCGCGGATGTCTGCGTGACGCTCACGTGTGAATGAGTGAGGTAATTGGATATGAGGCCTTCTCGTCTGTCTTCGTTGCTTTGTTTTTCAGTCCCGTGTGTTTGTTTTGTTTTCTTGTTTGCTTTTTGTTCTTGTTTTTTTTTTTTTTTTGTTCTTTTGTTCCTCTCGGACATTTCGCGTCTCTTTTCTGCGTAGCAGACCCAGAACAAGTGGGTCGTATTTTAGGGGAACTTGGAACATGTCGCGTGCTTGTTCATTCATTCGTTTGTTTTGTTTTCCTCCGAAATTTTCAGCCGGGCTTTAGTCTGCTTCAGGATGTGGGACTTTGCGCTTGGACAGTAGCATTTGAACTCAAAAAATGTGAGCTTTCTTGCCACTGGGTACCCTAAAGCGGCCCAGCTTCAGTGCCCCTGTTAGATCGTCATCTCCTTAGGAGAGGAGAGAACAGTTACGCCTGCTGAGCCATCCAGATGAGGGATGGCAGCAGATGATTTTGTTACCTCTTTCCCATCTCATTCTGTCTTAAAAACTGGATGTTGCTGCTACTGTCTGCGAGCTCTGGGTACTGCTCCACGGGCAGCACGTAATAGCCCTCGTACCCTTGCACGCGCCCGGTGCTCAGAAGCTGCTGCTTCTCGCCCTCAGTCCACAGGCGGCTGCCCTCTCTCCCGTCCCTGGCTTTCTGCTGTTCCTTGGCCCAGGCGGTGCCCAGGGCCCTCTGTCGCGCCTGGTCCAGGACTCGGGCCTTCTCTTCGTCCAGGGTGTCGGGGGTGAGGCCGTAGCGGATGCTGAGAAGCAGCGTGGAGTACTGGAATTCAATGTTCGTGAACCTTCGAGTCCTGCCGTTGACCAGCAGCGTGGGCTGCGACACGGTCACGTTCACCCCGCTCTCCAGCACCTTGCGGCCGATGGTGGTGCCCAGAGTGACCAGGTCACCGTCGGCCGCGCCGATCTTCACAAAGTAGTGTGTGTCCTTGCCCTCGATGCTGTAGTGCATCTTGTCCAGGTAGTAGGCGTTGTTCAGCACAGACGCCACCTTGCGGCTGTCCTCGCTGGCGATGCTGGACACGCCCGTGGACACCCGCCCTTCTTTGATGGCGAACATGATGCCTTTGCCGATGATGGGCGTGGTGGTGGCGAACCAGTGGCCTGCTTTCTCCCGGATGTTGGTGTGGAGCTTTTTAGAGATGACCTGCCCTTCCAGAGCCATGAAGGCCTGATTGTGTCTCTCTGTTGTCTGTTGCACACCTGTGATCAGCTGTGGGCATAAGAAAACAGAGAAGGCTGAGAGGATGGGCTGGGCAGTGCATTCAAAAGGAGCAAGACAGAGAAATGCTTGCGACTCCCTCGCAAGAACTAGCGTTGGGTCTGTATGGACGTGAGCCCATAGACCCTACCTTTCGGAGGTATGGACGGCTGGCTGGTGACCAGTGCTTTGATGGTGTGGCCTGTCCACCTTGTAACTGTGCCACTAACTAAAAAGACAGTGAAAGAGGCTTGCCACCTTGCAGGTGCAGGCTCTCTCTGGCCCATCCACTTACCACGTCTTGCCATTGTCGGAGAAGAGGGTGTCACCTGGTGCTCTGAGGCTTTGGCAGCTGCCTTGCACACTTCAGACCCAGGAATGTCCTGGTCTGAAGGGCAGGATGTTTGTTCCAACAGCTGTGAGCACCACCTCTGTAACCTAGACTTCTCTGACGGCAATGACCTGGCTATTCATTAACTTCCTTGGGCTAAGACCTTGCTACTCAAAGTGTGGCCGGCAGGAGATGATCCACCAGGATCCACCCTGTTTGAAAAGCAGGCTCTCAGGCCCCGCTCCAGAACCACTGAGTCAGAAGCTGCATGTTAACAGGATACCCGAGGTGATCTGCGTGCCTATTAGTGTCTGAGAAGCACTAGGTGGCCAAGAGACTCGGGCTCTGAGGGCCAGAGGGAATATGTCCCGGCTCTCAGTCGGTGGCTTTGGATCCTAGCCCTGGCTCTGCGGAGGGATGAAATCGTCATTATCTCCTTGGCCTTGGTTCTCCACTCGCCAATTACGACTTGTCTCAATTGGCGGTTGGGGGGCAGGCTGGGATAATGGGAGAGGCTGTGTTGGGGCGGCAACGACACTTAGACAAATGAGGGAAATGACGGCTGGTCAGCCACTGAGTGGTCCCCAAGGGGCAGGACCGAGAGAGTGTCGTTCTCAATTACCCAGCAGCTCCTCCTTGCCTCTCTATAGTTTGACAATCTGGACAATTACTCAGAGCAGCTGAGACCTTTCAGACAGTGCTGAACACGGGTTCTGCAGCGGGGGTTATCTGAACACGGACGCCCCCCCTCCCACCCCATTGTAGCAGAGGTCTCAGCTGCACCCAGATTGTAACTGACCACCCCTCGGTCATCATGGAAAGACCCAGGCACAAATTATGTTCTGAAAACTCAATCTGTATACGTTTGGGCCATAAAGCACTGAGGTTTTATGTGGGGCATAAAAATGTTCTTTAATGGGACAGAAACTGCAAACCACAGTTTTATTACGTCCCATAAAAGCCAAAAGGGTTCTGATCTTATAGGCAGTGCAGATGGTAGCTTGCTGCTAGATTTCTCTGTGCTGTTGTTAATCAAGGGGCGACTCAAGGGTATCTGCTGAACAGATAATGATACCACAATTAAGGTAATAATTGAGGTAGAGAAGAAATATGTGCTGTGCCAGGCAGGTGACAGCGCTGTCATTCGCTTTCCTGGGAAGTCCCAATGTTTCCTGCACCTTTTATACCCAGCTCCAGTGTTTTCCTCTCCTGGCACGCCCTTGGCTCCCATTCGGGTCTGTGCACAAAAGGGAATGATGGCAACGATTTGGGTTCTTGGCAGGAACCTCCGCTTACCTGTCCATTCTCACTTGCTTGGCTCTCTGACAGTTCATAAGGAGGAGGCACGAAATACATTTTGGCTCTCGGGAAGCCAGGAATTATGTTGCTAAGCTGAAATCCAAACATCACAAGCCAGCTTTTCACATCTATGGTGGAAACAAAAATAAAGATTTCTGAAATCACGATGCATAGAAAGCAGCAGTGGATCTTGGAGAGAGAACAAAATAAGACGCGTGCTTGGGCATGGGGTCCAACAGGAGGGGGAGACAAGAGCTTGTGAATGTCTCCTGGGTCCAGACCCAGAGCTTCTTTGCAGGGGTTCTAGGAAGTCCTTCTAAACAGGGCCAGTTGATAACCACCATGTAGTGATTAAGACTTAGGCCCGTGCTGGAGTAAGATACATCTGGCTGTGTGATATTCGGCAAGTTCCTGCCCCTCTCTGAGCCTCAGTTTCCTCAGATATGAACTGGGATAATAATGTACCAGTCTCCTTGGGTTGTTGTGAGGATCAAAGAGAAAACCCATGTAAAGAGCTTCTCAGAGTGCCTGGAACTCTCTCATTTGGCAAGTATTTAAGGAGCATCTGTTATAGACCAGGTGATGTGTTACAAGCTAGAAGACACAGAGACTGACGGGAGGGATAAGTGAGGATGATTGTCACTATGCAGGACACTGGGGGAGCTGCACTGAGGCTTGCTCACTGTGGAAAGGGCTTTCTATAAGCTGCATGCAGGAGAACGCACGGAGTCCTCCCACCCAGGTCTCCAGGCTTCCTACTCTGCAGGGAGGGACTAAGAGAGGGCGCGGCATGCTCAGAGTAAGCTGCCTCCCAGGGGTCAAGGCCAAGTCCTTGCATTGGGAATTATACCACCTGCCCCAAGCGTCCTGCCCTTCGCTGAATGGTCCAGGTTCTCAGAATAAGACTCCTTGCTCAGTGACCAAGAGGGATCCCTGGACGGCCGTCCCTCGAAACACTCACATCCCCAGCACCACTAGCCCAGAGTCCCGCAGGACTAACCTCATCATGTCCTTGTTTCTGTTTGTGACGGGCACCCCAAGATCATGCCTGACACCCTGTGTTCCATTCCCTTTCCTTCTCTGTCCCCACCCTTCGCCAGCCCCCTCAAATACTTCCCTTGTGCCTTCTGGAATTCACATTTGTCACCAGAAGACACACTCCCAATGACTTCAGTCTCTCCTCTGACGGTTCCTCCCCCACTTGCTCTCACTGAATCTCTCTGCCCCAAGAGCACTGGTCTCCCTGCTGCTTCTCCTACAATCACTGGGCCTGGAGGGACAAGTGCTCCTTGTCGCAGTCACCACTGACTCTTGGCCATTCCCTGCATTGCCTGAAGGGTTCAGCTTCTGCTGCACTGTTGTCCCCTCCCTCTCTGTTCCCGAGGCAATTCTCAGTGACTACCTTACACAGTAGCCGATCCTCCCGCCACCCTGGCCTCTTGGTCCCTTGGCCCCTCCCCTCTGACGGTCTGCCCCTCACTCGTGCCCATGCCCTGGACCTTGTCACCACCCACCATTCTGATCCCTTCAGCATCTCAGTTCCACACACGTGCCCCCCCACCCCTGCCTCAACTCTTTCTAATGACATGACACCCATGAGCCTTTAATGCGCCCACCCCCACACCTCTGTCCACCCTAAACTCCTTTTTCTTGACTCTCAGAGTCCTGGCTTTTCTTCTCTTCCTACCTGGCACTCCTCCACAGCCAGTCCTTGGCACCATTCCCTTGGGTATCTTCTCAGACCCCCCTGCCCCTTTTTCATTTCATCACACTTCCTCGGTGGAGTCACCACACTGGTGGACTCCAAGTCTGTGCCTGCTACATATTTGCGCCTGTGCAGCTGAATGTGGCTGGGGAAAAAAGTCCACCATGCTGACTGGTGTCACTTTGCATTCCTGATCAGAGCTCAGGCCTGCCTTCCCGCCGCCTAGTCATCTCAACTGCATGCCTTTTCTCCGTTTGGTCAGTCTCCCATTCTCCTGGACCACTTTATTTCTTTTTCTCTCGTAAAATCTCCAATACGCACTTTCTCTTCCTCTTACTAGCAGCTGACCTCGTTCCAATTCTCTTAAGAAAACGGATGCAGCCAGAGGACAGTTTCCCTCGACTCCCATCACATTTGCTGATGGTAATGTGGCGACCAGCATGGTACCCATATTCCCTGCTTTTCTCTATTACACTAGATGAACCGTTCAGGTTCAATCCTCCAGTTGTACACTAGGTCACACCCTTTCTTGCCAACTCAAGGGCATCCCTCCAGCAATTTTCTCTCTCTGCCTGGCACAGTGGTGCGTGCCTGTAATCCTGGCACTCTGGGAGGCCAAGGCAGGAGGATCGATTGAGCTCAGGAGTTCGAGACCAGCCTGAGCAAGAGTGAGACCTCGTTTCTACTAAAAATAGAAAAATTAGCCTGGGATGGTGGTGGCCGCCTGTAGTCCCAGCTACTCGGGAGGCTGAGGCAGGAAAATCGCTTGAGCCCAGGAGTTTGAGGTTGCTGTGAGCTAGGCTGACGCCACGGCACCTTAGCCTGGGCAACAGAGTGAGACTCTGTCTCAAAAAAAAAAAAAGAAAAAAAAAATACATGAAGCAAAGCCTGACAAAGTGAAAGGAGAAACAGACAAATTCACAGTTACATTTAGAGATTGAAGTACTCCTTTCCCAGCAATTGATAGAACAAATAGACAGAAAACCAACAGGGATACAAAAGACT
>CAUYRT010009985.1:0-17056 GCA_963574885.1 Lepilemur ruficaudatus
AGAGTCTCACTCTGTTGCCCAAGCTAGAGTGAGTGCTGTGGCGTCAGCCTAGCTCACAGCAACCTCAAACTCCTGGGCTCAAGCAATCCTTCTGCCTCAGCCTCCCAAGTAGCTGGGACTACAGGCATGTGCCACTATGCCCGGCTAATATTTTATATATACTTTTAGTTGGCCAATTAATTTCTTTCTATTTATAGTAGAGACGAGGTCTCGCTCTTGCTCAGGGTGGTTTCGAACTCTTGACCTTGAGCGATCCGCCCGCCTCGGCCTCCCAGGATTACAGGCGTGAGCCACCGTGCCCGGCCTAATTCTTTTTTTAAACAATGCTATCACATGGAACCAGAGGCCAGGGCAGAAGGCCTCTGAAAGGACCAATGGCTGCAGCAAAAGCCCCAACTGATGTTTTTTTACTATGGCAATGGCAGATATAGTGGAAATAGAGGGTCTTGTACCTTGTAAGCATACTGTTGGCTCTGAAGTCCACACACTTTCCTTCTGACAACGCAGTGCCATGAGAGCTGAAAATACTGACAGAATCACCACAGGGAAACAGGTGTAAGCATTTGGACAAACGTCATTTAGACACAAGGAAGCGTGTAATGGTCTTTATCCAGGCAATGGAGTCAGGTTTGACAAATCCAGTAAGGTTTAAAAAAATAGCTTATTTTGTGGCTGGGTGCAGTGGCTCACGCCTGTAATCCTAGCATTCTGGGAGGCAGAGGCGGGCAGATTGCTCAAGGTCAGGACTTCGAAACCAGCCTGAGCAAGAGCAAGACCCTGTCGCTACTAAAAATAGAAAGAAATTAATTGGACAACTAAAAATACATAGAAAAAATTAGCCGGGCATGGTGGCGCATGCCTGTAGTCCCAGCTACTCAAGAGGCTGAGGCAGGAGGATTGGTTGAGCCCAGCAGTTAGAGGATGCTGTGAGCTAGGCTGACGCCACGGCACTCTAGCCAGGCAACAAAGTGAGACTCTGTCTGGAAAAAAAAAAAGAAAAAAGAAAGAAATATAAGTGTAATATATATAAATATGAGTTACTCGAAAGTCAAAAAAGTAAATACAGTCCTCTCTTCAGTATAGTTTTTGAAGGCAAATGAGACTGATCTCTTTAGGCATAGGAGAAATTATTTTTATTTGGGGAGTAATAACATAAGTAGCTTAAAGCACATATATCTGTGTAAAATTTTAGCTAGATGCAAGCTTCTGATTTAACTGTTAATACTATATACATTTTGACTCATGGCTTTGCTTTGCAGTGAGTAGCCTATTTATTCTGCAATAATCTAAACACAGACTATTGCTAGAGTCATCTGTCCCCATACTTGTTTCTTCTGATGAAATCAGAAAAGCAATACTGCAAATACAACTGCAAATCTGTCCACCAGACACAAAGGGGATTAGGAAAAAGAAAAGGAACAGTACTAAGGTTAGTTTACTCTCCACTGCTCTGTCTTAAGACTTAAGGAACCAGACCAGACTTTCCAAACTGGCCTGCTTTTGTCTGACCCACACATTGATTTTTGAAAAAACAGAAAAAAATCCACACAAATTGACATAAAATCCAAATCTCCAAATAAACATTTGGTAACATTTCCACGTGGCAACAACTGACTCACAGATATTAGAATTTGGGACCCTTGCCCTAGACTGATATAAAGACAGGCACAATGTTCCCTGTTCTTGTGTCAATCATGGAGAATTGATTCAATTGTAAGGAATGTTGTATTTGTATTTGTGTGTTTCTGTGTGGTTCCTCTTAAAATTTTTTCTTTCTTTGTAATGCTGTATATTCTGGCACTTAAATATAGTCCATCTTTTTTATTTCTTTTGCTGTTTCATGTATTATATGTACCTTTAATATAAGGATTATATCAAATACTTCATCTATATTCCTTTAGAATCTTTCACTGGCACTAGACTCATAACAAACAGTCCATAGATCTTACCAAACAAAATTAAAAACCCATTTGCAGAAATCAACTCATCTGCAAAACGACCTGCCCACTATAAAATTCAAGATGGAACCTCCTTTACATTGTTACTTAATAGTTTATGCATTTTTTCAAATGTCCTGTATGAGTATACACTGTGCCAAGTGCAGAAAAAGACCAATTCCAGAATCATAAAAAATAATCAAACTACTAAATGCTGACATGAGCTTCACTGTAGTGCTACACAGGGTTTCTCAACTTGGGCACTATTAACATTTTGAATAGGACAATTCTTTGTTGTGGGGAGCTATTCTTTGTACAGCAGGATATTTAGCAGCATCCCACACTTTTACCACCAGATGACAGTAGCATCCCTTGCTCTGCCCAGGTTATGATAATCACAAATGTCTTTTTTTTTTTTTTTTTTACAAAACTCAGTGCGGACAAACACAAATGTCTTTTGACACTGCCAATCATCCCTTAGGACATGTTACAAATTAAAACTTTTTTTTTCTTTTTCTTTCTTTCTTTCATTTTTAATTGAGACAGGGTCTTACTCTGTCACCCGAGTTGGAGTGCAGTGGCATCATCATAGATCACTGTAACCTCAAACTCCTGGACTCAAGAGATCCTTCTGCCTCAGCCTCCTGAGTAGCTCTGTTACCCTAGCTACAGTGCCGTGGCATCAGCCTAGCTCACAGCAACCTCAAACTCCTGGGCTCAAGTGATCCTCTTGCCTCAGCCTCCTCAGTAGCCATGCCCTACAAATGCCCAGATAATTTTTTCTAGTTTTAGTAGAGATGGGGTCTCGTTCTTGCTCAGGCTGATCTTGAACTCATAAGCTCAAACAATCCTCCCGCCTTGCCGTTCCAGAGTGCTAAGATTACAGGCTTGAGTCACCACTAAATTTTCTATTTTATATAGAAATGGGGTCTTGTTCTTGCTCAGGGTGGTCTCAAACTCCTCGCCTCAAGCAGTTCTCCTGCCTTGGCTTCCCAAAGTGCTAGGATTGCAGGCGTGAGTCACTATACCTGGCCCAAATTAAAACATTTTAAGTAATGTCGGTTGAATAATGTACAACTTCATACCAGCCTCAATAAAATGTCAACTTGCTGGCAAAGAATCCAGATCAGTAGAACTTCCCATTTCTCTACGGAAGCAATACACAATTGCCTACAAAATGGTTCTAGAATCCAACCAGAATCAGAAATTAAAAACAAAAACAAAAAAAACCAGATTAAGCTCTGGGCATCAAATATATTTTTTAAGAAGGAGTCAATAGAAAACCTAAGCAAGATACTCTTATTATGCCTTAATCCAGGGTTTAAGGTCTAGAAGCCAAACTACTTTTTCAACTCCTTGCAAAGTTCATTCAACTTTTCCTTCCAGGTTTTGTTTCATGGAAGAAAAATAAAACTATCTTCTTTGACAAAACGGAATATTAACTTTTTCTCCTGGCATTGCTGTCACCCACATATTTAAAAGAACACACACACACTTACTTACACACATACACACACACACACGCCCTTCCAATGCCTATTTGAATCCTAAGTAAACCAGAATATGTGTAAAGGGGGGGAAAACAAAAGCCTCAGCAAGGAACATTTTTAGTTTCAAAGTTCTAAAGGCAAAACTGCTAACTGAAAAGAGAAATTCACTTTATCAACTATAAAAGAAAGAAAAAAGTTCATGATGTTGGTGTTTTAAAAGATCCCAGGCATGGAATCAGATCATAGACTTACTTCCTGGTGTAGAAACTGAAACAGCTCTGGCCTGGAGATAAAATGGTGCCGATTTGCTTGACGCACCTATGCTGAAGCAGCTGCTCCCATCTGTCCACTTTCCCTCCTTCCTCTAAAAGCTACTTCAAGGTCTGGGTTTATCCAGTTACATATGCTAATTGAAAAGAGGGCACATTTCCCAGGCTACATTTTTGGAAATAACATGATGACCCATTTCAACATTTTCACCAACAGACATTAAATTGGCCAAAATATATTTAAATAATCTCATCTCATTCATTCTGGCTAATGCTTACAGGTTCGTTCTTTTATGGGACTTTCTCGCCACAAAATGACTGGCCTTATTCCAAATTATATAAATATTAGGAAAGTTTTTGCACTGAAAAAGAAAATAATTGGAGAAGAGGGAGGCTTTTCAAAAGACTTTTCACATGGTGGGCATTAAAAACACCTCTAAGCTAAGACACAGAACACTGGGTTCTTTTTCTCCATGGCCCCTTATTCTGCTTAAACTCACTGTGTAACTGATCTTGAACAAAAGAGAAGTACAGTCTGAATTCCAGCCGGAGAAGTACTCTATATTCAAAGGGTTTGCTCCCCTACAAGACCGTATTGTGACTATAGATATGAAGCCATTTTGTCCTTTACAAGGGAAGCCTTGACTTCTGCACAGTTCATTCAACCTAGCTGTAATAACGATTTCTACTTGAGAAGAAAACTCTAATATGAATTTTATCACCTTCCTAAACATGAAGCAGTCTCTACAAACACTGTTTATCAGAGAGAAAATGGAAATAACCTAAATTCCCTATAGGGAATTAGTTTTGTAAATTATAGAACATTCAAAATAGAACACTGTGCAGCCATTAATAAGCATCAGAGAAATCCAGATGCACTAACAGGAAGTATGTTAGTGTGTATATATATTTTCATATTGTTAAGCAAAAAAGGCAAACTTCAGGAAAATAGGCTTTGATGACTCCATTATGTAAATAAAAACAAAAACTACCTTTTATATGCAAAAAAAGAATCTCATACACACATCCATATACACAGATTACTAAATGCTTCCAGAAAGCTCTATAACAGACCTATCCAATGCAAATACAATGGGAGCCACATATACAACTAAAAATTTATAGTAGCCATATTAAAGAATATGAAAAGAAACAAGTGAAATTATTTTTCATCCATTATTTAATTCAATATATCCAAAATGTTACTGTTTCAATAATGTAATTGATACTCTAACCCTGGTGACGGAGTGAGACTCTGTCTCAAAAAAAATAATAATGTAATTGATATAAAACCTGTAAACTGTCCATATATGAAAATTAACTCAAAAGCCAGAGCCATTTAAAAAAAGAATAAAAGAAATCTTCTCAACCTTAGGATGGGCAGATTTCTTAGACATTATACAAAAAGCACTAACCACAAAAAAAAAAAAAAACCAAACAAACAAAAAAAGACAAACTAAACTGCATCAAAATTAAAAATTTCTGCTCATCTAAACACACTATAAAAAAAAAACAGGCAAGATAAAGACAGGAAAAAATTCACAGCATTTATATTCAACAAGGTATTCATACCCAGAATATACAAAGAACTCCTAAAAAATCAAAAACAGAATGATAACCCAATAAAAATGGGCAAGACTAGAAGAGTCACTTTACAAAAGATGCATAAATGGGAAAATAAGCACATTAAAAGATGTCATCATTGTTAGTTTTCAGAGCAATGCACACTAAAACCATAGGAGATACCATTTCACATTCACCAAAATAAGAGACTGACAATATCAAACGTGGGTAAGGAAACAGACCAAGTGGAACCCTCACATACCACTGGCAGGAAAATAAAACAGCACAACCATACTGGAGCAGGGTTTTTTTTTTTTTGAGACAGAGTCCTGCTCTGTTGCCCAGGCTAGAGTGTCATGGTGTCAGCCAAGCTCATGGCAACCTCAAACTCCTGGACTCAAGCCATCCTCCTGCCTCAGACTACAGGTGTATGCCACCACGTCTGGCTAATTTCTTTCTATTTTTAATAAAGATGGGGTCTTGCTCTTATTCAGGCTGGTCCCGAACTCCTGACCTCAAGCAATCCTCCCACCTTGGCCTCCCAGAGTGCTAGGATTACAGGCGTGAGCCACCATGCCCGGCCTGGCAGTTTGTTAAAACATTAAACACACAGCTAGCCTATGGGCTAGTAATTCCATTTCTAGGTATTTATGTACCCAAGAGAAATAAAAACATATGCCTTCAAAAAGACCAGGCAATCCAGCTAAATGCTTCGAAAAAAAGAAGACGAAGAAAAAAAAGACCAGGCAACAACCCACGGGTTCATCAAGGAGGGATGTATAAACTGTGGTATATTCATAAAATGGAAATAAAACAGAATGAATGACTGATATACACAGCAACATGGATGAGTCTCAAAAACATTATGTTGAGTGAAAGAAGCCAGACACAAAATGTCAAACAATGTATGACTTGATTTACATGAAGTTCTGGAATAGGCAAAACTAATCTATCATAATAAAAATCAGTAGTTACTGGGACAGAGAGTACAGGGCAGAACCTACTAGAAAGGAGCATGAGGAAACTTTCTGGGGTGATAGACTCATACTATATCTTAACCTGAGTGGTGACTACATGGATAGATGCAACTGTCAAAACACATTTAACACCCAAGGCTCCTGTGATAACTAACCTACCTCCTGTCATGAAACTCAAATGCTATGGGAACCAAAAAGCAGTACTTAATGAGTGCTGTTTGATACATGATAAGTAGATGAAGACTGAAAAAATACTGAAATTTGGAACATGGAGAGTATCATTAAAATGCTTTCCATCATTCTTCTACCGCTATATTGAGAGTCACATAAATCTCTTCAATTTATGTTGCTAACACAATTAAGATGATACCCTTGTCTCTCTGAAATCTTTACAGCTCACGCTTTTCTTGAATATTTCCAATGAATAGTTACATAACAAGCCTTCCAGCTAAAGTAACAAGAAAATAGAAAAAAAAAAGTGGCAAGAAACTAAGTTTTGAGAGAAGACATTAAAAAGAAACTTCTTCTTGTGTCCAAATACAGTCTAGTCAATTCTTTAATAGTTCCAAAGGAGGAAAAACATGAAGCCACTAAATATGCTCATAACTGAAAGTCAGGGAAATCATTCAAAAAGGCTAACAGTTTACTCCCCACCTATCCTGGTTCACTCAGTTCTATTAATACTTTTTTTCCCAAGGCAATAAAAGCCGTAAGAAAATCCTCCAAAGCAACAAATAGGTACTCACCCCAAATTGCCTTAGCAATAAAGAAGACATCATGCCAAGTGCAGAATGTTTAGCTCACATCCCTGTAATGTCCCCTACATGTATTCCACCTACTCCATCCAGCAACTTTGCTAGTGGTCACCAGCCACAGCCTGAACACTTTAGTAATGGGGCACATCATACATCAAAATCCCTTAGATATATTTTTAACCCGGGCACCTAGGCTAAATGGTACAAAACAACCAAACGGGTTTCCTGTTATCCATAAGACAACCCAAAGTCAAGTGCAGGAAAGGTTTAGGGAATGCCATGTGCTTCCTGACTAGGAAACAAGGCTTCCAGGGACACAGCAGGGCTTTTGCACACTTTGACAGGGATGTGTGTTGTGAAATGTATTACTGTGGAAACAACACTTCAAGTCAATCTGAAATAAAGAAATAGCAGGAAGTGCAAAATAGGTCTTGTGGAATGAGTAAAGAACTTCTTACACGTCCATGCTTGAACTATGGCATGATTAAGCTCAAATAAAATGTCATTCCAATCATATAATAGACATTACAGTCTGTTTCCGGGGTCAGTTACTTGCTGAACACAAGCTGTGGAAGGAAACCTACCCTGCCTTTAAGGCTAAGACTGATAGGAGAATATACACAACCAAAAGAATAAGAATTGGCTGGGCCCGGTGGCTCAAACCTGTAATTCCAGCACTCTGGGAGGCCGAGGCAGGAGGATCACTCAAGGTCAGGAGTTCAAGACCAGCCTGAGCAAGAATGAGACCCCATCTCTACTAAAAACAGAAAGAAATTAGCTGGACAACTAAAAATATATAGAAAAAATTAGCCGGGCATAATGGCGAATGCCTGTAGTCCCAGCTACTCGGGAGGCTGACGCAGAAGGATCGCTTGAGCCCCGGAGTTTGAGGTTGCTGTGAGCTAGGCTGATGCCATAGCACTCTAGCCCAGGCAACAGAGCAAGACTCTGTCTGAAGAAGAAAAAAAAAAAGAATAAGAATTAAATCTCCACAGATCATAGTCTACCCATGACTTTTAAAAAATGGTAATAATTAATAAAAGCTATTCATTTACTCACATGATAATTCAAACACTTACCAATTATTTACCATGCAACGGGCTGAACACACGAAGGAAAGAAGCTCTATGCCCTCAAGCTCACAGTGTAGTGGTGGAGACCAACGTGTAAACTGACAAGTAGAGTACAATAGAGTGAGTACTAGAATGAAGGTTATTAAACAAATGCAGTTGGAAAGGAGTATTAGTTAGGGTTTTTAGATGCAAGACACAGACACTGACTGGCTAACATAGAGAGAAAAGGAATTTATTTAAAAGACATTAAGGTTGGCCAGGCATGGTGGTACATGCCTGTAATCCAAGCACTCTGGGAGGCCCAGGTGGGAGGAGCACTTGCATTTGAGACCAGCCTGAGTAAGAGTAAGACCCCATCTCTACCAAAAACAGAAAATTTAGCCAGGCATGGTGGCAAATGCCTGTAGTCCCTGCTACCTGGGCAACTGAGGCAGGAGGACTGCTTAAGCCCAGGAGTTTGAGTTTGCCGTGAGCTATGATGACGCCATTGCACTCTAGCCGGGGCAACACAGTGAGACTATTTAAAAAAAAAAATCTAAAAGAGTTACAATCATAAAAAGCACATTCCCCAACAATAATGTAATAAAACTAGAAAGCAGTAACAGAAAGACAACAGAAAACCCCCCAAACACTTGAAAATGAAATAATACGCTTCTCAATAATGCATGGGTCAAAGAGAAAGTCTCAAGGGAAGAAAAAAATACATAATGAACAGAATGAAAATGAGAACACACGTATTAAAATTTGTGGGACACAACTAAAGCAGTGCAGGGGGGAAATTTATAGTACTAAATACATACACTATAACAAAGAAAAGTCTCAAATCAACAATCTAAGCTCCCAATTCAAGAACCTGGTAAAAGAAGAGCAATATATATGCAAAGCAAACAAAGGCAAGGAAATAATTATGCGTACAAGGCAATGAAATTGAAAACAAAGACAACAGAGAAAAAGCAATGAAACAAAGAGCCGGTTCCTTGAAAAATCAATAAAATTGATAAATTTCTAGAAAGACTGACCAAAGAAAAGAGAAGACATAAACTATGATTAACAGGAATGAAATAGGATAGCACTACAGACATCCCAAGGATAAGAGAATGCCATGAAGAATTCTGCCCAAATAAATTTGACAACTTAGACAAAATGGGTCAATTCCTCAAAAAACACAAACTACTATAACATAACCAATATGAAATATATAATTGAAGAGCCCTCTGTTAAGGAAACAGATTTGTTGTCTAATAACTGCCCAAAATGAAATTGCTAGATCAATGGTTGCCAGAGGCCGGGCATGGTGGCTCAAGCCTGTAATCCTAGCACTCTGGGAGGCTGAGGCAGGAGGACAGCTCAAGGTCAGGAGTTAGAAACCAGCCTGAGCAAGAGCGAGACCCTGTCTCTACTAAAAATACAAAGAAATTAATTGGACAACTGAAAAAAATATATAGAAAAACTTAGCTAGGCATGGTGGTGCATGCCTGTAGTCCCAGCTACTCAGGAGGCTGACGCAGAAGGATTGCTTGAGCCCAGGAGTTTGAAGTTGCTGTGAGCTAGGCTGACGCCATGGTACTCCAGCCTGGGCAACAGAGTACAATTCTGTCTCAAAAAAAAAAAAAAAAAATAGATTAGACACAGCTGAAGAAAAGGTAAAGAGCTAGGACACAGAAAATAAAGAAAAGAGAAAAGAAGGCAACTCAGAAAAATAATGATATAGAAAATATCAAAGAAAAGTCAAGCGATACAGAGGACAGAATAAGAGCTGACATTACCTAACAGGAGTTCCAAGAGATAATAAAATGCAAGAGAGGCAATATTGAAATGATAATACCTAAGAATTTTCCAAAACTGATAAAAGCCATGAATCCTCACATTTCAGAAACAAAACTGAATCCACACCATTGACACTGTATTGAAACTGCAGAAATCCAAAGACAATGAGATATCAAAAGAACTTTTACTCTTTGTAAGATATGGATAAGAAAGACTAAAATAACTGTACTTCACAGTCAAATATTTAACAGGCCACTGATGAAACAGGAGTATAAAGAGAAGGGGTATCCCTGACAGCATCTACCAGGGAAAACTGTGGGAGAATAGAGTCCAGGCTTAAAGAATAGGCAGGATTCCTACATATGGGAAGAGATGGGTCAACCAGGGGAAGGGAGAGAACAGCTTGAACAAAGCTGAGAGAGCAAAATATAGGTCAGAGAGTCCTTTCCGGATGTCAAACAGAGTAACAGAAAAAAATGAAGTTGGCCAGAGAGACTATAGATTTCTCTAATATCAGGCTAAACACTTTGAACTTAATAGTAAACAATGAGGATAAAATTTTTGAGCATGTGACATGATTTAGGCCGAATCTATGTCAAATTACCCTAGCAGCAGCATATAGAGTGGAGAGAGGAAGAGTGACTACAGGCTTTTAAGTAAACTTAGGAAATGATTACAATAATCCAAGCTTTTCAAAAGACTTTAGAAAATATTCTCACTACATAGAGACAGATGCTTCAGAATGTAAAGTCCAGAAAAAACATACAGGTAGTGAAGATGAAATGTGGTGTGTGTGAATGAATACTTAGAGACATTTTAAAGGTAGAATTAAAGACTTACTGGATTGGCCAGTTACGGGTGGGGGGCAGAAAAAAGAAAGGGAAGAACTAAAGATGACACTGAGGTTGGGGCCCAAGGGATTAAGGGAATAGTGGTGGTACATTCACCTGCTCCTGCCCACACCCCACCCCCAAAATAGGCAGTTTGGCCCAGCAGGTGAGAACACTAGATTGGAAAGAAGCCTTAGAGTCCAGTCCAGGCTTGCTCTCTTTGGCAAGCTACTTAACTTCACAGGCTTGGTTACTTTGGTTCTGTAACATGGGAGAGTTTAGAGAAAATAAGTTGAATATTAGACCAATTGTGGAGTCCAGGGGATTCAGAATAAATTCCTAGGGAGCAATGAGTATATGGATCTGGAGCTCAGGAAAAAGGCAGTAGTGAAAGGACAGAGTGGAGAGAGAACCACCAGCATAGAAGAGATGGTTAAAGCTGTAATGAGTAAAAAAAAAAAAAAAAGTTATAATGAGTAGATGATATTATTAGATACATAAAGAGAAGCCTGTGAATCTTGGGAAAACCCTAAACAAACAAAGAAAAGATAGCAGCAGAAAGCTTAGCGGCATACCAGTCTTACCATGAAGGGGTATCCTGAGATAGCCTATCATAATTAGATGACATACCATATTAGTAGAGAAGAGTTGTGTCCCATTCTCCATTGCCAACTAATTTCCTCAGTGATCGATACAATGTAAAGCAAATAAAAGCCTTTGTCAAAGACCTTCCCTCCTATGTCTGGGAAACACTGATTCTTTGCTTTTATTATGATGTTAAAAGTCCTACTTCAAAGGGAAGTATTTTTTTAAAATATTCTAGTTTTATAAAGACAGATACTTCATAATCTAAGCCTTCACACAGCTGAAATTCTGTTTGGCTCAGGCTTGCCGGATGCTGTAAACACATAGCTGACCCAAGTTAGCCCAACAGGAAAGCTGGCTTCACCACATCAAGACTGAGAAATTGAGGTCAGGCTGGTCCAACACAGGCTAAATCGGAATGACTTTCTGAAATGGTATCAAAAACTTGGATTTAGCTAACCCACAGCATAGCACAGAAACATGCCTGGGAAGCAGACATGACACTTGTGGTTACTGTTCTAAAGCAAACTTTTCCTCCAATCTTTGCTTTGAAGCTAGTTACACTATATAAGAGATCAAGATCAAGAGCATTTTGTACATGGTATTCCTTGGATCTTTCTAATTCTCACTTCTGGACTAAACAAGTCATGTCACACTCTATCAGATCATGGAAAAATTCTTGTTTCCACCTCCTACAAGCACATCATCTCACAAGCAGATAGGACTTCAGGATCTCAGTTTAAAGCAGAAGCCAATGCAAACTCCAAGTTTTTCCTGTTCATCGTCAAATTACCAATGACTGAAATTGTACCACATTTCAAATTCAAGGACATGCTCATAATCAAAAGGATGTGTTTTTATGGTCTTAAGCATCCAGAATTACTAGATCTAAAGATGAATGTTTGTTTACAATCTTCCATTTTCTCAACGTTATGGAAATACTAGCCTCGTCTTAAATTATTTCAGCTTAAATTTATCATAAGTTCCCTTCAGTAACAGGGTTTTGGCAAGAATCCAGGGCTAAGACACTGAATATAGTAAGTGCTGGACTTTAGAACAGTCTGATTTTCAATCCCTGACTAAAATAATTAGAACACAGCTGCTCAGCCACTCCCAAAAGAAAAATCCCCCAAACCAAATTAAAATATTTATCTAATATGAATCTTTCTGTATAATCATAAACATCCATGAAATGGCAGCAAGTTGCCTTTATCAGAATCTTGATCAGAACATAAGACTCACTGGTTGCTATGCTTAGGATGAATGACATTCTTCACTGACATTATTCTGGAATAATAACTTCCAACACAAAGCACCTGAGAGAAGCAACATGCAACATTTTCAAAGGATCAATAATATACAGTCCCTAATTGGCTCACAATTTCTCTCACTGTTTATAAAATTCAGATCTTTCACTTGAACTTTTTTTAATTGAGTTTAAAAATACATAATTTACCATCTTTACCATTTTTAAGTATAGAGCTCAGTGGTAATAA
The DNA here is from genome assembly GCA_963574885.1 of Lepilemur ruficaudatus. NCBI lineage: Eukaryota > Metazoa > Chordata > Mammalia > Primates > Lepilemuridae > Lepilemur > Lepilemur ruficaudatus. Next base: position 12,743 of record CAUYRT010009985.1, read on the forward strand.
ATACATTTATATTCTCCCCCACTTGATCCCTCCTCTCCCTCTTGGCCTCTGGTAACCACCAATCTACTATCTTCATAGGATCCACTGTTTTAGCTCCCTCATATTAGTGCAACCATGCAATATTCATCTTTCTGTGCTTAGCTTATTTTGCTTAACATATGGCTGAACTCTTAAATGGTTGAGAATTAATTAACTTTGATGGTCTGATATAGTATGGCTACTACCCAGAGGTAATATGCAACCCTTAATTTATTCGTTCTATAACATTTGACAAATGCACAAAAAGGTAACTTTAACTTGATAAAAAGTCCATTTTTGGTAAAGATTTTGAAAATTTTAAGGGAAATTTTAAGCTGCAACTCAAACCATCAGGTTATGAAGATCCAGTTAAACAATGAGGGAGAAAACCCGGATGAAAACGCACTGCTAATAATGTGCAGAAATGGGTCCTCTCCCATAATACTGACATGAATTCAAATTGGTATCACTTATTTAGCAGCATCTATTAGAATTTAAGATGCACATACTCAATGACCCAGCAATCTCACTTCTAAGAATCTGTCCTCCAGAACATAAAAGATGTATGTGTAAAGATTATCACAGAATTATTCATAACTGTAAAATTTGGAAAACTAAGTGTTCATCAATAAGAGAATGGTTACTCAAATCGTGGAATATTCACAAAATGGAGTACCATGCAGGCATAAAAAATATAGACATTTATACTGAACCTGGAAGATGCCCAAGACAGACTGTTAAGTAAAAATATCAATTGCAGACCAACACAGACACTGTAAATCCATTTTTGTCTTAAGTGTATATATGAATACAATATATGAACATAGTACAGGGAAGGATCTGCACAAACCTGACAATCAGTTAATAACTATCAGCCTCTGGGGATGGGAATAAACGATCAGGCCAGAAGAAAGGACTTTTCACTGCCTTCTTTTTGAAAAAATTTAAGTTGTGAAACTAGAGGCCATTTTTACTTTATTTGTAATTTTAAAAACTCCAAAACAACAAAAAAGATTTTGCATTTCAAGGAAAAAGAGATGCAAAAATGACAGAAGAAAAATCATCTTTCACTTTCTAAGCACAATGGTAGGGCTGAAAACAAAACAAATTCTAATACAAGAAAAATGCAGAAACTGCAGAGTACACAGAAATCTCATACCAAGAAACTAATCTAATTAGGCAAAGAAAAATGTATAGAACTCATATCCCCAATCTTAAGAATGCTTCAAGTTCCTGAGAGTTTGCCAAAGAAGAGAAATTCTGCCCTCTAATGTACACTAAAAGAATTTCAAGCCCATGAAGCAATAATAAATTCCTCTTATAAAGTTAATCAAAATATTTTCACTTCATTCCTGGAGCATCATAATTTTCTCCTTAAATAAAGGTCTTCAAATCCTTGTTCCCAAATCAATTTCTACCATATTGAGTAAACGCTGACTGTCACACTTCAGGTACCTATTCTATTCTTCCCTATATACCCAAGAAGTACCTAAAGCACTTAACTCATTTTTCACACCAAGAGAAATTCAGTATGACCAGGGGTACAGGAATAAAACAAATTAAAATTTTTAAAGTTTATAATACAGATAGATATCTGGCTCTTAAAAGCATAGATTTCTGAAAATGGCTGGCACTATAATTCATGGCTAAGAGCAAAGAAAAGAGGCTGCTGTGTGTAGTAAAGTTTATCTTCTCATAGAATTTTCTAGGAAAACTAGAATTTGTTTAACTCTAGGCCACCTTGAAAACCACTACGAATATTTCCTAGGTTCACAGTATCTGCTGTAGGTATTCAATCCAAACTGACACAGGTATTCCATCCTGGTGACCACAAATGAAAGGAGTTCTCATTTTGGAAGCTTTTCTATATGTGGAATCTCATTAAAATGCTCACACTGGCAGGGACTAATTCAAATGTCAACAATCCCCCGTTCCCTGCCAAGAATATCACTAGTCTCTCCAGCCATACTTCTCTCAGTTACTAGTTTGGCCTGGAACAGTATCTTTGAATCAAGAATGTGAATGAAATTACCTTTAAGAGATTCAAAATATTTCAACTATTCATGGGGGAATCTTTAAAGAATTTTTTTCCTTACTGAATTTCAAACCTATTTACTTTGCACTTGCAATACCTATAGAAGTATATTTTAAAAACAATAAGTTAAAACCAAATGAAGCAGGGTATTAGGCATCCAGTGAAGAACATGAAGGTGAAAGTCAGGTATAGGATGTTCTTGCTCCAACACAAACTATATCATTCTGGAACTGATATGCAAGGTATAACAGCAGTACGACAAGAGCTGCCCAAATCAGTCATTTCCATTGTCATCATTAGCTCCTGAAATACCCTCCCAAAAGCTATGCAGGAACAAATGGCTACCAGAAGAAATGCACTTAACACAAGTTGGGCAAGGATGTCTCCTACCTGGCTCCTCTAACAACACATAAGCTGCCCATAATGTATGATTCAGATCTCTGTAGGAGTTGATTACTGCACAGAAACAGCAATAGCCATTATTCCCCAGTTGACTGACCATAAATTGTCCACAGTTTCATTGTTGCTATTGACAAATGATACCAATTTACAAATATAGTGGAACTCATTTTTTAAAATATGCTAGCCCCCTCAATTTCATGAGATAGGAAGGAAATGGAAATATGGTATAGAAAACCGGGCATAGCCACGGAAATGGGGAAAAGGCTTACAAAGGAAAAGGGAGGAAATGGTCATCTCCCAGTCTATAAGGAAGCAGCTGAACAGTAGACCCTTAATTAAACAAGCCAATACCTATGGATGAGACTGTTAAGTTTCTTTTTTCAGAGACAGGGCCTCACTCTGTCTCCCAGGCTGGAGTGCAGTGACACAATCCTAGCTTGCTGCAACCTCCCAACTCCCAGGCTCAAGCAATCCTCCTGCCTCAGCCTCCCAAGTGGTTAGGACTACAGGAATGCACCACCACACCCAGCTAATTTTTTGCACAGACAGGGTCTCGCTATGTTGTCCAAGCTGCTCTCAAACTCTTGGCCTCAAGTGAGGCTCCTGCCTCAGTCTCCCAAAGTGTTAGGATTATGGGCCTGAGCCACTGTACCTGGCCGGATTATAAATTTTAATGAGACTAATGGTAGCCCACTGCAGGAATAAAGTAAGTAGTAGATGTGGGGTTGAAAGTAAGCAGTGTAGGGCTGAAGCATGGCCAGATGGATACAAAAGGCTAACGGTACTGGTAGTGAGGACTGGGGGCTGGGAGAAGAGTTGGATCAAGGGCTTGGAATGACAAGACCATGGGAATCAAGACATATTAAACTCTGTGCTTTTTACTACCATATGTAAAGAGAGTGCTTTTTGTAGTTTGATTCCTGCCTCTAATTAAAATCGGGCTTACTCCATTCCCAAAACATAAACTTTGGCTTTTTATAGCCTAAGCAGTGTGCTATTTTAAACATGTGGAGGAAATGCATTTTCAGTTACAAACATTTACTCCCCCAAAATCTGTTCTTATTTCTGAATCTGTGCTTATCTTAGCAAAAGATGTGGGACAGGATGTTTTACTCTCCTGCTCTGGTTTTCCTGTATTGCTTAAATCTGTTTAGAGAAAAGGAAAATAAACAAATAAAGTGCTTCTACTGGAGAATTTCTATAAACTGAAGCAGCTCCCAAAATGAAAAAAAGTCCGTGGGAAAAATTTTCACTGCATTAAGATAATTTTAATATGTTAGATTATTCCAGTAAATTCTTCCCTTGAAAAGATCTTCTATACCCTGCGTGTGGAATCTGCAGCAGACACTAATGTTTGCACTAATAAAATGTGCCCACTCAGCCAATCTCGATCAGCTGAATTCCTTTTGGCCCTGTCTTTTCCTAAGCACAATTATAATTATAAACTTTTTTGAGATGCATTTCAGAAAAATGAGCATACCAACCTGGAAGGACACTGTGGATTTATTAAGAAATTCAAGTTACACTGTATCATAATTAAATGTGTACATTTTCGTGTACAAGCCTGGGGACTTTTTACTCAAACACTTGGCAGACATATCCTTGTAATCTGGTTATGTTCCATCAGAGCTTTCAAAAAACCTGATTTTGGTCACTTTATCCCCTTTATAGGGGAGTCAGCAGTACACTAACCTACTGAAAAATACTTCACTTTCATCCTAGCACTCTGGGAGGCCAAGGCGGGCGGATCGCTCAAGGTCAGGAGTTTGAAACCAGCCTGAGCAAGAGCGAGACCCCTGTCTCCACCAAAAATAGAAAGAAATTAATTGGCCAACTAAAAATATATATAGAAAAAATTA
>CAUYRT010009987.1:0-40929 GCA_963574885.1 Lepilemur ruficaudatus
GCTGTTTCAAACAGTCATGTCTGAGCATATTTTTTCTCCATCAATACATGGGATCTGTTGGAAGAAGCTTCTAAGTCAATCCAACCGGTCCTACCCATCCTTCTACCTTTGCAGAGTACATGATGGACCAGAGGGACTTGAGGGGAACATCTATGTGAGAGTTCAAAGCTCTCTGTTCTTAACAGATGACATGAGGGAAGAAAATTGAATACCAGACTAGCTACTTCAACTAGGTTTTGATGTTAAGGTGAAAAATGGGTCATTGATATCTTTAAGAAGTACACATTGAAACGCTCTAAAATTACATATTACGTCCCAAAGAATGTTTCTAATATATGATAAAGACTACCCAAGTGTAGTGGCTACTACCTATAATCTCAGAGACTCTAGAAGCTAGGAGACAGCAACATAATTTGAGGCCTGGAGTTGCAGGCTGCAGTGAGTTATGATTATGTCACTTCCCAGCCTGGACAAAAGAACGAGACCCTATGTCTTTAAAAAAAAATTGTGGGCCAGGTGTGGTGGCTCATGCCTGTAATCCTAGCACCATGGGAGGCCGAGGTGGGAGGATCACTCAAGGTCAGGAGTTCAAGACCAACCTGAGCAAGAGTGAGACCCTGTCTCTACTAAAAATAGAAAGAAATCGGCTGGACAACTAAAAATATATAGAAAAAATTAGCCAGACATGGTGGCACATGCCTGTAGTCCCAGCTACTGAGTAGGCTGAGGCAGGAGGATCACTTGAGCCCAGGACTTTGAGGTTGCTGTGAACGAGGCTGACGCCAAGACACTCTAGCCCCAGCAACAGAGCCAGACTCTGTCTCAAAAAAAAAAGAATTATAAAAGAAATAATATATAATCATGGAAAATATAAAAACATAAACTGGACAGAATTTATTTCAAAGAGAAACATGTTGAAAGTCTTAAAAAAAAAAACCCTAATGAATTCTGGGGTCAAAGAAAAAAACACGAAAATGTGTAATTTTGAATATAAAGATGTAAGCTGATTACAGAATACTACCAACCCTCTACCAGAAGTAATTATATGTAGAAAAATACAAATTGAATAAAGTTAAAATCATGTCAAGCTTCAAAAAACAATGAATAAAACGAAAAAGACCTAGAAAAGAAAGGAAATCCATTACAAAAGGAGCACAAAACCATTTTCAATGTTCCTTTTGAAAGGCACCATGTGTGATCATGCCTGTAATCCCAGCACTCTGAGAGGATAAGGCGGGAGACATGCATGAGGCCAGGAGTTCAAGACCAGCCTGGGCAACATAACAAGACCCCTACCTCTACCAAAAAAATTTCTTTTTTAAAAGGCACCCTGTGGTAATGGACTCCATCACTTCTTGCCCACTTCACTTCCCATTCCCTACCCCATGACAGGAAAAGGGAAGAGATTACCCACAATTAAATGAGTAAAGTCACTTTCCTCTTGCTGAATATGGATTACAAACGGAAGCTAACCTCTGCTGCCATAATTATAAGATCCACCAACCTTATAAAGAGGAATTTGGCAATTCTCATCTGAACAATTTAAACAAAAATTTATTATATTATATACAGAGAAATCAACAGGTCACAACTTAACTATCATATGCAATCAGCTTAACACTCGTCTGGGCCCAGAGTCCCCCCACTTTTCACATTACTGTGTGCATCCCTCCCTCATTCTGTACATATCTCTCCATCTCACCTTCTTGCTCTAGTTCTTTTTTTTTCTTTTCTGTGTTTTCTCCCTGAGTTACAGTGTCTCTCCTCTTCTGCTCTTTCTCCCCTTCTTCTCTCTCTCTATTCCTTCTCTTCTGCCTGTCCTGCTCCATTCTGGAAACTTCTTTCACCTCTTGTTCCTTTTTCCCCAGTCTTTTCACTGTCCCCAATCTCCATATATTCCTGCCTCTTTCTTCCCTGTCTCTGCTCCCCCCTGTTCTCCCTGGGAAACTCCCTCTTCCCTGTCACTCCCCCTTGGTCCCACTCTCTGCCCAGGTCCCTAGGCTCCCTCCCTCCTGTGGTTCCCCCTCTGCTCTCCTTGTCACCAGGTGCCTCCTCCTGTTGTCCCTGCACCATGCTGCTCTGTCTCCCCTACTCTCTATCTGAGGTGCCTCCTCCTTTGCTGCCCACATCCTTATTTCGCTGAAATTCATCTGTGGGGAGATCAAGCTCTTCTCTACATTTCTCCAGTTGCTTTCCTCCCCCTGCTACTTTCCCAAGATCCTTCTTCCACTCATACTGTCTCTTTGTAAATCCTTCACCCACCCTGGACTCTGCATTCTTTTTTTCGCATTCTCAGGTTTTCCATTTCCTCTCAGTCTCTGTCTCCTGACCCCTTTGCCCACACAGTCAAAGGGAGGGGAATGGAGTAAGATGTCCGACTCGACAAGGACCGCACTTCCCGGTGGGGCGTTATTTGGGACGGAACAACACTGGCGGTCTCAACAAAGGACCCTGGTCACCTCCCCAGCGCGGAATCCCAGGAAGGGGTGACTGCTACGAGGCCTGGGGAGCACAAGGGCCTGACCCGAGGAGGAAGGGAGGGCCGAGGAGGGGGCTGCAGAATCCCGGACCGGGGAGAGGACGCGGCTGCTCCACGCCTGGGCTGCGGCGCTGCCCTCCAGGGACCCAGAAGGGCGAGGCTTGCGGGACCGAAGAGCCTGAATCCACCTGGGGCAGAGGACTTCACACGGCTCAGGGCGGGCGCAGAGGTCGGTAACCGGTTAAGCAGGAAAACGGTGGAAAGGAGGCGTCTACGTGGCCTGAAGGCAGAAAGACGGGGACAGGAAAACCTCACGGTGATTTTTCCCAACGGACGCGACCCCCGCACCCGGGGCGACGCCTGATTTACTTGGGGTGAAGGGGATGCTGTGCGGATTTAAGGTCTCAACGACACCCCAGATCCCAGGTATGGAAGCGGGAGAAGACCGCGAAGCCCACGTTTAATCTTAACACAGATAAAAGCAAACTCACGTGCAGCCACGTTACAATGACTCCAAGCGATCCACTTCCGGGTCCACAGAATACTGCGCGCGCACGAGAGCCCAGGCCTGGGCGGGGCCGCGGGGGGTGGGCGGGGCCTGGCGGGCCGTGGGCGAGGCCTCAGCTTCCCTCCGCCTAGCGCTCAGCATGTCTCTGCAAAGTTTTGAAGGGGCTGGAGAACCTAACACTGAGGCTGAAGCAGCTCAGCGTACTGAGAGCTGCGATTGCTGTGGCGAGATCCAAGTGGGTTGTTATTTGCATCCAGGAAAGTTCCTTCCATTGAAATTCATGTTAGCAATTTAATTAAAAAGCCCTAGAATTGGCCGGCGTGGTGGCTCCCGCCTGTAATCCTAGCACTCTGGCAGGTGGAGGTGGGAGGATCCTTTGAGCTCAGGAGTTCCAGACCAGCCTGAGCAAGAGCGAGACCCCGTCACTACTAAAAAATAGAAAAACTAGCACTCTGGGAGGCCGAGGCGAGTGGATTGCTCAAGGTCAGGAGTTCGAAACCAGCCTGAGCAAGAGAGAGACCCCGTCTCTACTAATAATAGAAAGAAATTAATTGGCAAACTAAATATATAGAAAAAAATTAGCCGGACATGGTGGCGCATGCCTGTAGTCCCAGCTGCTCGAGAGGCTGAGGCAGAAGGATCGCTTGAGCCCAGGAGTTTGAGGTTGCTGTGAGCTAGGCTAACGCCATGGCACTCTAGCCCAGGCAACAGAGTGAGACTCTGTCTCAAAAAAAAAAAAAAAAAAATAGAAAAAAATTAGCTGGACAACTAAAAAAATATATATAAAAAAAAATTAGCTGGGCGTGGTGGCACATGCCTGTAGTCAGAGCTACTCGGGAGGCTGAGGCAGGAGGATCGCTTGAGCCCAGGAGCTGCAGGAGCTGGAGGTTGCTGTGAGCTAGGCTGAGGCCACGGCACTCTAGCCCAGTCAACAGAGTGAAACTCTGTCTCAAAAAAAAAAAAAAAAAAAAAAAAAGGTGGTGAGTATAGCTGAAAGTCTTTTTTTTTTTTTTAATATTTTCTTTTCTCTTTTTACTTTGTTTTTAATATTTCATATTACATCTTTCTCATCCAGACTACAAGGGGATAGCTGAAAGTCTTGAATCCATTTTGCATATGGGGAGTTTTGCTGCTTCTAAACATTTCAAGGAAGCCACATGGACATTCTTATTCATGAGAAATAAAAAGGGATATTTTCTCAGCCACAGAAACATTTTGACATATGGTCCCTGTAATAGCATTGTAAGACAGACACAAATTACTAAGGATTTAAAAAAGTTTTTCTAGCCGGGCGCGGTGGCTGACACCTGTGATCCTAGCACTCTGAGAGGCTGAGGCGGGCGGATTGCTCAAGGTCAGGAGTTTGAAACCAGCCTGAGCAAGAAGACCCCCATCTCTACTAATAATAGAAAGAAATTAATTGGCCAACTAAATATATACAGAAAAATTAGCTGGGCATGTTGGCACATGCCTGTAGTCCCAGCTACTCGGGAGGCTGAGGCAGAAGGATTGCTTGAGCCCAGGAGTTTGAGGTTGCTGTGAGCTAGGCTGACGCCAAGGCACTCTAGCCCAGGCAACAAAGTGAGACTGTCTCAAAAAATAAATAAATAAATAAATAAATAAATTTTTCTAACTAGGAGCTACTTTCACCTATTATTATATAATATAGTATGGTATACTGTGGTATAACCTATACCATAAAAAAGAGAATGAGCAATTTTTGTCATATTTTTCTTTTTAAATTTTAAGGTTTTTCCTGAGGTCTACATGGGACAAAGAGAAAATGTACATATCCTAACACAAATGGAACAATAAAAATATTTACTATTGTTGAAAAATTAATTTTGACATAGGAGAGATTTTATTCAAAACAATTATTGCAATAGGGAGAATGTGTGAACCACAGGTTCTGCAAATGTCGAAGAGTCACAAAGAAAAGAGCTTTTCTTTTATATGAAGGAGTAAACAAGTCTAGAAATCACCAGCTGTGGGGGACTGGATGAGCCCCTGGGACCTGCAGGTACTCAGGGAATATTTTAGCCTAAGATCAGCCTATTCTTGGGAGGGGTTGTCCAGGAGGAGAGCTTGTTATGATTTTCAATGACCTAGGGCAATCCAAACTTTGGGGGCCTGGAAGGAGTGAAACGTAACTAAGGTTTTATTAAGTTAAGCAGCATTGGCCAGGTGTGGTGGCTCATGCCTGTAATCTTAGCACTTTGGAAGCCAAAGGTGGAAGGATTCCTTGAGGCCAGGAGTTTGAGACCAGCCTGAGCAAGAACAAGACCAGGCCTCTACAAAAAAAAAAAAAAAAAAAATACAAAAAATAGCTGGCGGGGTAGTGCAAGCCTGTAGTCCCACCTATTCCAGAGGTTGAGGCAGGAAGATTGCTTGAGCCCAGGAGTTGGAGGTTGCAGTGAGCTATGATGATGGCACTGCACTCTAACAAGGGTGACAGAGCAAGACTCTGGCTCAAAAAACAAACAAATAAACCCAGCATTGTTCTTATTGATCGGTGGGGACAAACAATTAGAAAATCTGGTATATGTTTATAATGGAATATTACTCAATTTTAAGAAATGACAGTGAGCTAGCACCGCTTATATTATACTGGATTGAGCTTAAGCCCATTGTCCAAAATGAGGTGACACAAGATCGGAAGAATGGGCTCCACATGTACTCGCCATCAAATTGGTACTGACTGATTAACACTACGGTGCTCAAATGGTGGTGATGTTCACCAGGGATTCGGGTTTGGGGGGGTGGACCCACATCTGAGGGACACGGTGAGCATTGTGGAGGGGATGGGAATACCTCTAACCCTTGCTAGGGAGAGGCAAAGATATAAAATGTAACCAAAATGTTTGTAGTCCCGTATTTTCCTGAAATAAGAAATAAATAAATAAATAGACCGGGCACGGTGGCTCACGCCTGTAATCCTAGAACTCTGGGAGGCCAAGGCAAGAGGACTGCTTGAGTTCAGGAGTTCGAGACCACCAGCCTGAGCAAGAGCAAGACCCAGTTTCTACAAAAATACAAAAATTAGCAGGGCATGGTGTTGTGCACCTGTAGTCCCAGCTACTCAGGAGCCTGAGGCAGGAGGATCACCAGCACCCAGGAGCTTGAGTTTGCAGTGAGCTGTGATGATGCCACTGCACTCTAGCCCAGGGAACACAGTAAGATCCTGTCACAAAAAAAAAAAAAAAAAAAAAAGTGAACATGGCACCAAAAGCATTAGTCATTATATTAAAAAAAAAGTCTATAAACTGGATTTTATCAAATTTAAAACTTTGGTATGTGAAATAATTTGTTAAGATGATAAAAGAAAAGCCACCAAATAGAAAATATTGGCCTACCATATACCTGGGAAAAAACTGATATGTGTAATACATACAGAATTCTAGAATGACTTTACAAAAACCAAATTTATCAAATTAAAAAACAGACAAAAATATGAAGAGACTTGTTACTGAAGCAGATATACAGACACCAAAGAGTCACATAAAAAGACTTCCAACATCACCATCCAAGTGTGAGACCTCAGCATTTTTGCTTTCTCCATGTGAAGTTCTGCCTGCCTTTGGAGATGATGGAAAAGCAAGAACTCCCACCAAATACTCCAAGGAGTGTTTGGTGATGCACATTAGGAACCTGTAATTGTTTCTGAGAATTGACAATGGGAACACAGGTTTTCAAAATAGTAGATACAGTTGGAGCACTATGTATGTACTCTATGGACTACTTTGACAGAGTAGGTTTTTGAATGTAACAAGATAAGACAACTTGAGTGGTAATATATTTTGGGAAATCAGCTCACTAAAAATTGTGACTGTAAACATTGTACTGTAAATGCTTTGTAGTTTTCCCCCAATTAAAAAAAATTTAAAAAAAATAAAAAAAAAATAAAAAAAAGAAATTACATACAATGTAGCATAGGAACAAAACATATGGAAAATGTGAAATAATTTTTAAGAGACATGGAAGAAAGAGTGAGGAAGTATAATATACAGGTAATTGGGGTTCTAGAAGAGGTGAGAGAGGGAATGGGGTAGAGGCAATAGTTAAAGAGACAATGCCTAAGATTTTTCATGAAAAAAAACTAAAGATATGTGTGATTTAAGACGTCAAACAGATCCAATGGAAGAAATATAAAACCCCAAACTAGGTGCAACAGAGCGTAACTGCAGAACATAAAAGCAAAGACAATACCTTAAAAGCATCAAGAAAGACAAGACAGATTGCCTTCAAGGGAGTGAAAATTAATTTACAGATTAGTTCTCAGCAGCAATAATGGAAGCCAGAAGACCGTGGCACAACATCTTTAATATGCTAAGAGAGAACTACGCATCTATAATTCTTTACCCAGTGAAAATATTTTTCAAGAGCAAGGTCAGATATTTTTAGGCCAGCAAAAACTGAGAAAGTGTGCCCCCAGCAGAACCTCACAAAAATAAACCAAATGTATGCTCTAAAATACCAAGAAGAATGAAAAACAAAAAAAGTGGTTAAGTTATGATTGAATTTAAATAAATACTAACTACAAAACACAATTATAAAAACAACTGTGGCATTAAAAATATAAAATTAAAACACACTGGTAATACAATGTAAGTCAGGACAGAGGGAGAGCAGTTAAAGTATCCTAAGGTCTTTGTAACTGTATAAAAAGTAAAGGAGAAAGAGAGGAAAAACAACAACAAAAAAACCCCACATGAGACACAGAAAACAAAAAGTGAAATGACAGACAAAAATCCAACTAAAGTAATAATAACACTGAATATGAATGGATTAAACAAGCCAAACAAAAGCCAGAGATTGTCACACTTCATAAAAAAGCAAGATCCAATGGTGTCTACAGAATGTATTTGGTTAAAATACATGAAAAAGACTGGAAGTAAAAGAATAGAAAAAAAATACAATCATGTAAACAGCAGCCATAAGGAAGCTGGAGTGGATATACTAATAACAGACAAAATATATTCTAAAACAAAAAAAAAGTTATTAGAGATAAAGATGGACATTTTATAATGATAAAAGGGTCAATTTAACAAGAGGCCATAATAATTGTAAACATAGATGCACCTAACAATAGAACCCCAAAATACAAGAAACAAAAGCTGGCTGAATTGAAATGAGAAATAGACAATTTGACAAAAGTTAGGGACTTCAATATTTCATTTTTACTAATGGGTAGAATAGTGAATCAGAAGATCAACAAAGAAATAAAGGATTCGAACAACACTATAAACCAACTAGACCTAAAAGACATCTATTCAACACTCCACCCAACAATAGCAAAATATACCTTTTTCTCAAGAATGCATAGAACATTATCCAGGATAGATCATATGCTAGACGATAAAACAAATATCAAGCAACTTTAAAAGGATTGAAATCATATGAAGTATGTTTTCCAACCACAATGGAATGAAATTATAAATCAATAACAAAAAGAAATTTGGGATATTCACAAGTATGTAGAAAAGAAGTAATTCACTCCTAATTAACCTATAGGTCAAAGGAGAAATTACAAGGCATATTAGAAATAGTTTGAGTTGAATGAAAATAAAACTACAAAATACCAAAACATGTCGAATGCATTTAAAGAAGCAATTAGAGACCTGCCTCCTTAGCGCAGTAGGCAGCGCGTCAGTCTCATAATCTGAAGAAGCAATTAGAGGAAAATCTATAGCAGTAAATGCCTACATATAAAAAGGTGTCAAATCAATAAACTTTCCTTCCATTTTGAGACATTAGAAAAAGAGCCAACTAAACCTAAATCAAGGAGACAGAAAGAAAGGATAAAGATCTGAGCTTAAATTAATGAGATGGAGAATAGAAAAAGAAGAGAGAAAATTAAAAAAAAGTTGGTTCTTAGTAAAGATCAAAAAAATTGACAAAGCAGCAAGAAAAGAAGAAAACAGACTCAAGTTATTCAAATCAGAAATAAAAGAGGAAACATTACTATCAAGATAGGAATAGCATGTAACTCTCAACTTCATAAAGGGCAGCTACGAAAAACCCACAGCTAACATCATACTTACTGATGAAAGATGGAGTCGTCTCCCTATAAGACCAGGAACAAGACAAGGATGTCTACTCTGTCATTTCTTTTCAACATAATCCTAGACATTCTATCCAGGACAATTAGGCAAGGAAATGCAACATCCATATGGAAAAGAAGGAAGTAAAGCTATCTCTATTCACATATGACATACTCTTGTATACAGAAAATCCTATTAGAACAACTAAATGAGTTTAGCAAGGTTACAGGGCACAAGATCAATATACAAAGTTCAACTGTATTTCTATACACTAGCGTGAAATTAAGTGAAAAATCCATTTACAACTGCATGAAAAAGAATAAAATTCTGGCCAGGTGCAGTGGCTCACTCCTGTAATCCCAGTGCTTTGGGAGGTCAAGGCAGGAGGATGGCTGTACTGAGTACTGGAGTTTGAGACCAGCCTGGACAACACAGCAAGACCCCATCTCTAAAAAAATTTAAAAATTAGCTGGGCATGGTGGTCCACATTTTTATTCCCAGTTAGTCAGGAGCTCAGAAGGCTGAGGTGGGAGGATTGCTTGAGCTCAGGAGTTTGAGGTTATAGTGAGCTATGATCATGCCACTGCACTCCAGCCTGGGCATCAGAGTGAGATCCTGTCTCTAAAGAAAAAGGAAAAGAATAAAATTCTCAGGAATAAACTTAAGAAATGTAAAATTTATACTGTAGAAAGCAAAAAAACATTGTTCAAAGAATTTAGAGAAGATCTAGATAAATGGAAAAATATCCCATGTTTATAGATCAGAAGACTTTATATTGCTAAGATGGTAACACTCCCCAAATTTTTTTGCAGATTCAAGGCAATCTTTATAAAAATTCCAACTGTCTTCTTTTTGTAGAAATGGAAAAACCAATCCTAAAATTAATATGCAATTCATACTGTATTGCAAGGAACCCCAAATGCCAAAATATTAATAATGTTAAGAAAGAACAAAGTTGAAGGACTTACACTTTCCAATTTCAAAACCTGCTACAAACCTAAAGTAATCAAACCAGCATAGTAATGGCATAACAGACATATAGACCAGAGTCCAGAAATAAACCCATACATTTACGGCAAACTGATTTTTCACAAAGGTGCCAAGGACATTCACTGGGGGAAGGAATAGTCTTTTCAACAAATACTGCTGGGACAAATGGATACTCACATGCAATTGAAAAAACTTGGACCTCTTATCATACATAAAAATTAACTTAAAATAGATCACAGATAAAACTCTTAGAAGAAAACATAGGAGTAAATATTCTTGACCTTTGTTTAGTCAAAGCCTTCTTAGATATGACATCAAATGCAAATATGACAAAAGAAATAGTTCTTAATAATTTCATCAAAATTAGTTTTTTTAATATCATCAAAATTTAAAAATTTTGTGCTTCAAAGGGCACTATCATGAAAGTGAAAAGACAATCCGTAGAATGGGAAAACGTGTTTGTAAGTCCTATATTTGATAAGAGACTTGTATCCAGAATATATAAAGAATTCTTATAACTCACCAGGAATGCAAATAATCCAACTAAAAAATGGGCAAAGGATTTGCAACAACATGTATAGAACTACAGAATATTATGTTAGGTGAAATAAGCCAAACACAGAAAGACAAATCTCGCATGTTCTCACTCACATGTGGGAATTAAATATTAAAAACAATTAATCTCATGGAGACAGAGAGTAGAACGATGGTTACCAGAGGCTGAAAAGGGTAGAGGGGAGGTGGGTATGAAGTGGGGATGGTTAAATGGGTACAAAAGTATAGTTAGATAGACAGAATGAACAATATTTGATATCACAACAAAGTAACTATAATCAACAATAAGTTAAGGGATACTTTAAAATAACTAAAACACTGGAATTGGAATGCTCCTAACACAAAGAAATGTTAAATGTCTGAGGCAATGTATACCCCAATTACCCTGATTTCATTAATTCATATTGTATGCCTGTATCAAAACATCCCATGTACCTTACAAAGATATACGATTGTTATGTGCCCATAATAATTGAAAATAAAAATAAAACCTTAAATAGAAAATGAAAATGGGCAAAGGATCTGAAGAGACCTTTCTCCAAAAAAAATAAATAAATGTCCAATAAGCTCATGAGAAGATACTTAACATTATTAGCAATCAGGGAAATGCAAATCAAAACCATAATGAGATACCACTTCACACACTAAATAGCTATAATCAAAAAGACAGACAATAGCAAGTGTTATTGAGGATGTGGAGAAATTGGAACTCACATACATTACTAGTAGGAATGCAAAATGGTGCAACCACTTTAGGAAAGTTTGGCAGTTCCTAAAGCAATTAAACATACGATCGAGCAATTCCACTCCTAGTTATACACCAAAGAAAACTAGAAACGTACACACAAAAACCTGTACATGAATATTGATAGCATCATTATTCATAATAGCCAACAAAGTATAAAACAACTCAAATGTCCATCAATAATGAACTGATAAACAGAATGTAGTATATGCATAGGACAGAATATTGTTTGGCAATAAAGAGGAATAAAGAACTGATTCATGCCACAATATGGATGAACCTTGAAAACATTATGCTAATTGAAAGAAGCCAGACACAAAGTACCACATGTTGCATGATTCTACTTATATAAAATGTCTAGAATAAACAAATCTATAGAGACAACAAGTAGATTGGTGGTTGCCTAGAGCTGGGAAGGTGGGGGTGAAGGGCCATGGGAAGTGACAGCTAAGGGATCTGGAGTTTCTTTTTGAGTTGATACAAATGGTCTAAAGTCGATTTTGGTGATGGTTGCACAACTGTGTAAACATTCTAAAAACAATTGAATTGTACACTTTAAATGTGTGAATTGTACAGTATGTATATTATGTCTCAACGAAGCTGTTAAAAAATCAGTGTCATGACATAAAATGTGGGAAGACCATTCTGTCAAAATCTGGGAAGGGTCTGAGACTTTTCCCTATTGGAAGCTAACAAGTTAGCCTGCCACAGTTTCATGGAGGCTGGCAAAGGATACAAGACTTCTTGATCAGAGACAACAGCCAACTTATTACTCATATTAAAATAGTCTGGGCTTCCCTTAGCCCTAATTCCTATAGAGTGATGGAAAGCAGACAATGTAATGCCTTCACATGCGATGTATTATTGTTATAGGAGAGAAACGGGGTATTTAGGGAGCCCACATATTTCACAATGGACAGTAAGCTTGTATGACCTTTGGTCCAAGATAGTATCTTTATTATATTAGAAAGTAAACAAACCTGCCCTCTCCTCCAAAGGGAAATTCTATCTCTATTTTCCAAGTCATTCACGATAAAACATCCTTGAAAAAGAGTTCTGAACAAACACAGCACCTCTTTTCTCAAGATGTACAGAGACACAAGAGATCCATGGAAAATTTTCTTCCGACACATTCCAGATTTTTAAAAATTTAAGAGAATATACGTATGCAGTACATCAATAGCTATGAAAGACTTTTAGGACCATTAGGAACATTTGAATATGACTTGAATTTTAGATGATACTTTAAAATTGCTGTTGATTTTCTTAAGCGTGTTAATAATATCATGTTTATGTAGGATAATGCCCTTTTCCTTAGGTGAAGCACGATGTACACTGAGATATTTAGGCATATAAAATGTCAGGACATATGCGATTTATTTTTAAATGGCTTAGAAAAACAAAAATGTATAGACACATATAATCATTAAACACAGGCACACTCATACACATTCTGAAGAGCAAGAGACATAAAGCTATAAAGTGGATATGGGAAAATGCTAACAAGTGTGGAATCTAAACAAAGATACAATGGTGCTCATTATATCTTCTTTCAATTTTTTGAAAATCTTGCTACTAATAAGTTAGGTAAGTGAGCACATTGAGGAAAATTCTGGAGACAAATACTCTCAGTGTGCAAAAAAAGAGGCAAATTTCAACATGTATTCTATTTATCAGAGACGTTAAAAAGATATAGTTACATAGAAAGGTTGAAATAAAAGATTTAAAAACTTATAAACAAATAATAACCAAAGAAAGTTCTTACAGTCATATTAATTTCAGAC
The DNA here is from genome assembly GCA_963574885.1 of Lepilemur ruficaudatus. NCBI lineage: Eukaryota > Metazoa > Chordata > Mammalia > Primates > Lepilemuridae > Lepilemur > Lepilemur ruficaudatus. The sequence goes on from CAUYRT010009987.1 coordinate 13,103, forward strand.
AAAGTAGACTTTAAGGCAAAAGCATTATGAAAGATAAAATAGGGCCACTTGAGAATGATAAAAGGTTTGGTTCATAAGAAAGGTACTAAGAAAAAGCTCTTAAATTGAAATAGACAAATCCACAATCATAGTTGGAGATTTTGAACAGACCTCTGATGATAGTTGATTGAGCATGTAAATGAAATAATCTGTAAAAATGTAGAAAATTTGAACATGAATAACAAATTTGCTCTAATGAACATATATAATACAGTGTACCCATCAAATGAACACATTCATATCAGGCACATCCTGGATATTTATAAAAACTGATCACAAACTGAGCCTTAAGGCCAGTCTAAACAAATCGCAAAGGAAGGAATTCATACAAAACATGATCTATAACCATAATACAATTAAACTAGAACAAAAATTTTAAATCTAACCAAACTCTTCCAGAGAACAGAAGAATAAAGCTAGCAGGACCTTGACATCAAACCTAAATAGGACTGAGTGTGAAAGGAAAATTACAAGCCAATCTTACCAATGAATAGAGATGCAAAAATCCTAAATAAAATATGATGTACTTAAATTTAATCTACGTCCTAGCCATTGTTGAAAGAAAAGAAATAAAAATATTATCCACAGATGATATGATTGCATAGAGTGACAATTCAAAAGAATCTACAGAGAAATTAGAATAAAGTTGGATATAAAAGCAATATATTAAAGTGAATTATATTTTTATACACCATAAACAAAATCAGAAAATAAAAAGCAACTGCTTACAATTTTAACCAGTGTAGGGAAAAAAATGAGGGAACTAGACGTAATGGAACTTTTGAAAAAAAATAAATAGTATAAGAAATGCATTACAGGAATAAAATAAATATAATTAGAAACTGTGGGGGAAAGATCTACACAAAAAAGAAATATAATCATACAGTATTAGCTGGCAATACAATAAGCAACATATTTATAATATGCACATATTCAAAATAATGTAAACATTGCTTATTGATTTAATTGAAAACAGAGTAACATATTGGGAGGAGATGGAAGAGATGGGAAGGTAGCAAGAAAGAGTACCTCATCTATCCTAGCACAAAGTAAATAGAAAGTTTTGATAAAGTAAAAATTATTTGTAAGTCTTTGCCTTTGAGAAACTGACCAAGGAAGTTACAAGGGATGAGGAAAGGAACTGATGTTTTTCAGTGCTACCTGTACTGTTTAAACCATATGCATACAATATAATATTACCATGCAATGGCTACCCCCATGAGTCTCATAAACTCTTAGAAGATACTACTTTACATTTAACATTTCAAAACAGAAGTCATCTTCAACCTAGCTGCCCTTAACACAAAACCTCCATTTTGGGGGACATGGATTGACAATTCTTTAATGTTCCAGGCTAAAAATTTTAGATATCTTTGTTACATCCCTTTATTGATATCCTGTCACAATCCATAAACAGATCTTGCTATTTCTTCTTAATAAATACTATCAATAAAAAATGGTAGTGGAGTTCAAAGAGGTCTTAGAAATTAACTAATATATTCATGTTTTAAATGAAGAAATGAAGAGGTAGCCAATGACAGAGCCAGAGCTAGAATCAGTTTCTTGACTTTTCTAATATTTTAAACTGATTCCCATTTGCTTTTAAATTCTGAGCAAAAGCTAAGATATTTTGCCAGAGTTTCTATGAGGAGGAAACATTTTCTTTTCACTATTATAAAAATGGAGAGACAGGAACACTCTTACACTGCTGGTGGGACTGCAAATTAGTGCAACCTCTGTCGAAAAGAATTTGGAGATTCCTCAAAGAGCTAAAAATAGAATTACCATTCGATCCAGCAATAGCATTATTAGGCATCTACCCAAAAGAGCATAAGACATTATACAATAAAGACATCTGCACCCGAATGTTTACGGCAGCACAATTCACTATTGCTAGGTCGTGGAAACAACTCAAGTGCCCGTCAATTCATGAGTGGATTATTAAAATTTGGTATATGTTTACGATGGAATATTACTCAGTTTTAAGAAACGACAATGAGCTAGCACCGGTTATATTATCCTGGATTGAGCTTAGACGCATTATTCAAAGTGAGGTGACACAAGACTGGAAGAATGGGCCCCACATGTACTCGCCATCAAATTGGTACTGACTGATTAACACTACTGTGCTCACATGGTGGTGGTGTTCACCAGGGATTCGGGGACTGGGGGGTAGACCCACATCTGAGGGACAAGGTGAGCACTGTGGAGGGGAGGGGCATACCTCTAACCCTTGCTAGGGAGAAGCAAAGATATAAAATGTAACCAAAATGTTTGTACTCTCATAATTTCCTGAAATTAAAAAAAGTTATAGATGACCACACCAGTTGGAAATCTTTTTAACCAGAGCAGCAGCAACTACTTTCTACAAACTCAGAACTAAAAGTATTAGAGAAGATTCATTAAAATATGATGACTATAGCATGTAATTCACCAATATTAATATACTTAATGATTTTCTTTGATTAAAAACATTGTGATTTTAAAAAGATAACCTAAGAATAAAATACACTCATTTAGTTTTTGAGATCCTGTGTTTTTTTCCAATGGAGTGTGTAGAGGAAGGGTGCAGAAAGGAGGTGAGATCCCTAAGAAAGTTTACCAGGCAGAAGAAGTATGCCAGAATTTAACAATTCTCATAAACTCACACTGATCAAAGTGAGCCCAAAGATTTAAAGACACCAGTTATCAGACAACGAAGTTATTCTAGTATCCAGTCTGGAAAAATGACCAATTGCTTCATTACCAGTAACTTAACCTTAAAAATCCACAAAAAGTTCTCAGATTAGCCCCTATAGCTTTACATTTGGGATGAGGATGCTATGCCTATAGCTCAATGAGGGTAAATTTTTTATTTGCAAGTACTTTTGGATACCATTTGGAAATATATAAAATGTGATCTTTTAAAATAATTAGGTTATTAGATGTTTTTAATGGCAATTAGGTAAATGAGATTGCTATTTTGGAAAATTATCTAAAGTCAGAATGATATTTGTAAAAAGTACATTTATGATTGGCAGACAGGAAAGAAATGGAGGGTAAACTACTTTAATCAAGAGCAACTTTCCCTCCAAGTTTTAGGTACCAATGACAATAAATTAAATTTGACAAGTTTTTACTGAGTGCTGGATCTACACAAATTAATGTGGGATGTGAGAGATTATTAAATATCTTATCTTTACAAAAGATCTTTATAACCTAAATAAGGGCAATTAGAGAAATAAACAAATTGTTTTTTATTAGAAAGAATGAGATAAATGACATAAGATGAACGTAAAGTATTACGAGTATTCAAAAGAGATAAAAATGCTTAGAAAACTGGTGACACACACAAATTGTATTTTTTTCACGTGCTACTAAAGTATTCCCTAGCCAGCCTTCCCAAAGTGTAGAACAAGCAATATTTGAAGGAAATGATTATATATAACATGTTCATGATCTAAATTGGAAAAAGTACAAGTAAGGATCACAACATACAATCAGCAGCTTTCCAGTCCTCAGCTCTATATGATATATGATATCCACCTGAAACATTTCTAGCCTTCCAGCCTCACCTTGTTAACACCTCCAGTGATGAGAAACTCACAAGCCAGCCAGACCACAGTACCGAGATTTAAGACATTTCTGCAGTAGACATTTAACCTGCTTAAGTCTCCGATAAAGAAAATTCAACAATGGAAACTCAAGTAAGTAACAGATTAAAGTAATTTTAAAATGAGATCAATTCAAGAAATCATTTAATATTGTTTCTTAAAAGCTATAACAGAAGCAGCGGAGAGAGCATTTAATTTCCCTACTCAAGCAGAAAGCAGCTATTTTACTTTGAAGATGAGAAGAGATGGACACTGTGTATAGATTAATTTCTTCCATTGTAATTATTGCTATTCATTTCTAATATGGAACTTTGGTAAGAAAATTTGGTGATATGTACATTTCCAGCAATAAAATGAAACATATGTACATTCTCAAGTAATATTATTGTATCTAACCTGACACATGAGGAATTATATAAATGTGACTGATGTATTAGGAAGTTTGGGGTGAAAGGGATGGAAAACAACAAAAATGATAACCAACATTTGTATAGCTCTTTGCAATTTACAAATAATATGATGTATGTCTTATCTGCTCCTCTCAGTAATAATGCTGTGATAGATATATGTGGGTATACTTTTCTATGTTTTCAGGTGTAGAAATTAAGGTTTAGAGGGCTTAAATGACTTTATTTAGGACCACCCAGTAAGCTAACACTTGAACTCAGATTTTTGTCGTTTGCCTTCAAATGCCACTTTCCTTACACTATTAACTAATTTCTCTGGAAGAAAGTATCCAAAACTTCCAACTAAGAATTAATGGTCCAGAATGATGGGGTGATAAACACGAGTAACATGATAAAACCATCAGATTTTAAGTTATAATTTATTTCTAGATGTTACAAAAACTTCCAACACCATTAAAAATAATTTACTTTCAGATAAATGAGTTAACCAACAGCTATGGCCTCACAGAAAAGAAGAAAATTGAGAAGCAAGATGAATCCTGATTGTATGATAAGATGATCTTTATGGACTGGTTATTGACAGCACTGAAGCTTTCCATTCTACCAGGCATGTACAGACATATCCTGAGTTTCAATATTTTTCTCAGGCTTGCAGTAAAACGGTTCCGTAAATGTAAACAGATTAACACAAGTTGAACTTATCTATAGCTATTTGTTTTAACTTAGCCTTGGAAAAGTACTAACGTCACAGATAAAAGAAGCAAACAAAAAGACCACAGTACCATGATAATAAGAATAAAAACTTCAGAGTTGTGCTGAGCATAAATATGTCTGGAATGTCTCCTATGAAGCAGTCAAAACCTGTGTTCTAAGTGCATTTAAGACTCAGTGAGTCCAACTCCAGGGCTCTACGCCAGTGGAAAAATGCACTAACATGCCCTAGGCCTCTCTGTTGCCTGCTGACAGGAAAGTAAGAAGAAGAAATTGGTTTTTGCCCTTACACTGAGCGGACCAACATTTCCTGTGCATTTCTAACAGAATTACTGGCTAATTATCTCAAGGGGCTGGTATTCATGATAGGAGGTGCTAATATGATCTTTATTTCACAGGCATATGAAAGCCCCCATGGTATTTTCCAACAATGGGCAGAAATCAGAAAAACCTTAGTTTGGTATAATCACAAAAAGGAAGTATGCTTCAGTTGTGGTTGTTTCGTTTGTAACCAGTAGGAAAAAATAGGGACTCTCTTACACTGTTGGTGGGAGATTTTTTACTGTCACTTTCTTCTATGGTTTGTATTTTTTTAAAGGAACATGTATCACTTTCTAACAGACAAAGCAGGAAGCTATTTTGGGATAAACCACCCAAATTATGCCTCCATGCCGGGGCCAGGCCCTGCCCAGGGTTTCTGCCTTCAGAGGACGCTGGCACCGGGCTCAGGGGAGCTGACGGGCTTGGGCTGTCTCCTTGGTTATAGGCACGGTGGGGCATGGCCCGTGCTGCCTGATCCTCCTGGCGGAGCAGCGGCACCCTGGAGGAGGGCGGATCCATCTCTGGGGTCAGTCCCCTGTCCAAGGGCGCAGAAGTTCATTGGCAAGTGGGTGAGGTTTTTTTTATTTTTTTTTTCAACCACCCTCTAGACAAAAAGTGAAGTTCTCAAGATATCAAATTCATGCAGGTAGACACCTGGAACATTGCAGCTGGACATGTTTCTCTTGGACAAGGAGACAAATGTTTTTGTACATTTGTCTCAATAAGACCACTAGCTAAGCAGGGGCCATGGTCATATCATCTCCACCTCTATCTCCCGAAGCATCTTGAGCAGTGAAGGGCATGTATTTAGAGTTCAACAAATACTTGTTGCTTGAATGAGGAATTAATAAAATAATATTAAAGTTTCTGAGGGTAGTTTATCCTAATATAAAGCATAGGATTATCTCATAGGATTAATGCAATATGTTTTGAATTAAACAGGTTCACAAATAAGCACACAAAGCTAGAGTCCCTCTGCAAAAGTGACATATATTGATTGAGTCGTAAGTGATCTAGACCATTTTAGTCTTTCTGATTCCTTCCTCTACTTGATTCCAACCATGACTTAATAAATTCTAATCTTTATTATTTACATATAATGAATCTTAAATATTAAATATAACATTGGTCCTTTGGGAATATAATCTCATTATGAAATATCCTCAAAATCCATTTCTTTCATACATTATTTTGTCTTGATTTCTTTTTGTCTTTTTTACATGTATTTTTTCCTTTCATGTATATGACTTCTTTATTTTAGCATCATTTGTGGTTCTTTCCGTATCAAGCACAAAGTATTGGGAATACACATGCCAAATCTTCTCCATTCCACGAGTTAGAATATTCTTTTACAAGGAAAGTATTTAAGTGTCTATAGTTTAGTTATAGATTTGCACCTGCTTGCCCTTAAACTGTCTTAAAGAAATAAGTAAATCCTCCGAAAACTCCTTTCTCAGTCTCCTTATTCACTTTAAATGAGGACAAGAACTTGGTAAGTATTCTGTGGCTCACCAAACCTCCGTGAATGCCAAGACGGGCCTCTGGCTCAAGTCTACATCTCCTCCATTAAAAAGGTGAACTGCAAAGTACGTTCTGAAAAGTTAATCCTTATAATTTAAGCCCTTATTTGTTCCACATGAACTAACTTCCAGATTGTTACTGAAACAAATTTTCTTTTATTTGTGTATTCAAATAAGTATGATTCACTTAAAAAGCAGTCCCAGTGAACCACATTTGCATATCCTAATTAGTTTAGCATGTTCATTTTCCATTCACATGTTTTTCAAATAAATGCTTTTGAAGAATAGTAAAACTTCACTAACATCTGAGGCTGCGAGTTCACAAAAAGAAAATAAAAAAGAAAGAGCTGACATCCATACTGGCTAAAAAAGGCAAGAATTTCAATGTGTGGCACAGAGGATGTGGATTTGATTCCTTTTCATAATGGAGGCTTGATTTGTGTTTGATATGTACGAGGATGTGGGTGGCTTCCAGGCCAGCTCCCCCATGGATTTGTATGACCAACACAGGGCGGAAATCAAAGTGATGTTCTAAGACTCTAATGCATATTAAGAATTGATCAATTTTTGAAGATTTTTTTAAGTCTAAAATAAGCTAAGGATAAATAGGATACATCAGCGAGAAACTGCTAGGGAGAAAGCTATGCATCAAAAAAGAAAACTATCAAATTCTGAGACATTCTCTCAGAAACATGGCAATGTATTTTATATCTTACAGAAACATGAACCATTGATTTAGAAGAAATCTCTCTACATGGAACATGTTCTGTGATTGGCTTGAAAGAAATGAAATAAGAAGAAAAAGAACTTCTGTGTTACACGCGTGGCTTCAAATGCACAATTATCTGCCTAAATTTATTTCTAAAACCCACTCATTCCTACAAATTAAAAGAATGCAAAATAGAATAGTGTCAGTTATATTTTTTTCTGTGTTATTATAAAGTGTCATGATGCTGAGCTACTAAGATTCTTACATGAGTGTTCACTAATAATTTTGGAAGTTGGTGCTATTTAAACCCACTCACTCAGGTAGTCTTACAACTTGTTTCCTATACTTGTAAAAAGTACAGGAAACAGAAACTCATTTTTTCAGTCTAATCCTGGTCATAGATCAAATCTGGGGGCTTCCTGTTCATATCTTTATTTCCACTCACTATCCCTGCGTTTTTGGATTCAAGTGATTATTTAATGCACCTATCAGATCTGAAATAGTTAAGAAAACTTTTGTAATAATTGATAGGAAGGAGTAGATTTTAGAAGGCTATGCTAGATTATCCTTCATTTAAAAGACAGAAGCAGGAAAGTTCTTGTAAAAGTTCCACAAAGGTTACATTGTTTTGGAATATTTTATTGCTCTACTAGCTATTTTAAAATGGAAATGGAGTCAACAAATGGTATTTGGAATTAAAAAGCTCAAATTACATATCATAAAGTACCTAGGTAATAAGGATGAAACTCTTGAGTTACAAAGCCCTGGAGTCTCCTTGTTTGTTAGGATACTTCGCTATTAATATATCACTTCCAAGGTTGCACAGGCTACTTGCTACATTTGGAAGAGAAATTCTACAAAATAGTGAAAATAGTCTTGGCATTGGGAGACAAAGAGGAAGAGTTGAGGCTGGGAAAACTCACTTTCCCATTAGGATGAAGATAAAATGGATATACTCAACACTAATAGGAAATTAGCTGGAGTTATAGACTTGTAAATAAACCACATAGCACATATTCAGTGAAATACATTGTTTTCATGTTGAAAATCAAACCTACTTATAGCGGATACTAAGCAATTTTTGTCTTGTTCGTACAAGTACACTTTCATATTTTATGTATCAAAATGTTAAGTAAAAAAGAGATACCCCAAACTTCAACAAAACCATGAGTTTTAGTATGGAATGGATAACATATGTTTAAAATGGTGTCACAGCTGCACATTTCTTCTTTTATTTGCATTTCCTAGAACTGGGGGAATGTTAAAAAAAATCTGTGAGCTAGCTAAGAGGGTACAAATGGAAGAGTATCTGTGCTCCAGCTGAGAACAGTGTAAGCGGTGTCATGTTGAAGATCATTTCCAACTCTCTGTTGCTTTCTTATGTGAGAAATGAAGTTGAGGTGCTTGGCAGTTCTTGTCAACAATGTGTCGAGGGGGTGATTGTACAGCGCTGTGGCAGGAAAGCTTTTAAACAGAAACACCAGAACCTGCGAAGTATGTGTCTGTGATTAGTACCTGATGCTTTACAAAGTGGATGCCCAAGCTCATGCTTTTAATGGAATATCTCCTTTGTAGCAACTAACAGCACACTACCCTCTGTTAATCACATTAATGTTGAAAAGATCATATGGCTACAATTAATTCTTCAGTATGAAAAAGTTTGTTTCTTCCCTTTCCAGATCCAGCAACACAAACACATAAAATGTCATTTTTGCTTGCCTATAGATATCAACTCTCACAACAAACATGAATAACATTATACATATTGAAGACCATAACGGAAGTGCTTATAGCTCCTTTATTCAAAATAGCAAAAAGGATGCCCCTTTTACTCCCGCAACTAGAATCATTCCAGAAAGATCATAAATTTTAAGAAGACAAACTACAATCTCTAATAATAGCTTCCCTTTAATTTATTTTCCAAATGAATACCAGATGCACCCTTCCCATCCCACTCCCCAACATACATACCCTATTTGCATAGTCGTAGTTATACGAACATGTACTTCTGTTAGAACTGGAGCTTATCTAGTTATATTGTGTCCACAATGTTCTTACCTGACATCTTGACTATCATTCTCAATAAATCATGTAGTTCCAAAGAAAGGCTGTGTTACCTGGTAAGATCATTTATGGAAAGAATAACTGATGTGTAAAGCAGAGTGTGGAAACTCAAGGGGAAAACTGATTTTTGATCTATGTTTTGACTGTCGATGTGTGTGTGTTGGAGTGGGGTGGTATATTAGAGTACTTTGAATACATTTTTTTATATATACTATTTAGCACTTACTTATTTGTAGTATTTATGCAAACACCAATAAGGAAAAAGGAAGAATAGGAATATCAACATATTAAAAAGGCAGAACTATTCATTTTAATTCGTGCTTCTGACCATGTCATCAAAGCACTACACTAAATTCTAGTTAATACAAAAATTAAATAAAACTCAGACATAACTATCCTCATAATCTATCAGAAGAAGCAAACACATGTAGAAATACTTGTTAGAAATCATCTTTACCTCTCTGCACTATTTAAAGACAAATCTGTCAATGGAAAATGTATCAAACTTGTGGACTTGATCACCGTCTTCATCTGTTTTTATTCCATTTTTATAAATTCTTTTTTTTTAATGTTTTGTTTGTGCTCGTGTTTGTTAAAGCTTCTTAAGTCCTCTTTGAATCAAGGTATAAAATCAAGACAAAATGTATAAGCAATTATTAAGTATAAAACTCATATCATTAAATCTATGTTTCAGAAAGATAATGCTGGCAGGATGGGGAGCGCAGATTATAACGGGGAGACAAGGGACATTGGGATGCAATGTCATGGTTCAGATGAAGAACAAGGGAGACCGGCCCTTGGACAATGAAACTTGAGCGGAAGGGACACATTTGACAGACATTTAGGAAGTAGTTTCTACTGACCATTTGCACATAGGATACAAGAGAGAAGGAAAAGGGAAAAGTCAAAGATATCTCCTCAGTTTCTTTTCCAAGTGACATGGCAAATATTAGGCAAATATTATGGTCTTAGAATAGGTAGGGACCACTAGAGGAGAAGTCATGAAATGGGGGAAAGTAGCAAGACAATGAGTTGACTTTTAGACATTAGAATGGGAGTGCTTGCAGGACCTTTAAGTAGAAGTGTCTAATAGTTGAAAATCTCAATTAGCAGCTTAGGAGTTTAATTAAGGACAGGTATAGGGGTTTATATTAGCAGAGAAGAAAAAGGAACTCATGAACAGAACCCTGAAGACAACAGCAGCATTTAAAGACCGAGCAGAGGAAGAGGAGACAGTGAAAAAGTCTGAGAAAAAGTTGTAACTAAAATGAGCAATGAAAGATGTGTCACTGGGAGAAAGAATTTAAAAATGGACTTTGAAAGGGTGGAAACCATGTCTTGTTTTGCATCTCCGAAGATTATCAAAGGGCTGGAGAAAATAATAGGGCTCAAACTATTTGATGAATAATTTTTAACAAGGATAAAAAGAATTGGAGTTAAGTGAACAAAATAATTATAAAGGAAACATTGAGTTGACAATCAAGGTTCTATTGGTATTCTTTGTAAAAACAGTTTGGAAGCGTGGGGGAGGATGACGACATAAAGAGGGAATACACGGAGACAGGGAAAAGTGAGGAGAGCTTCAGCTGAGTGACAAGGCAAAGACACCTGATGGATAATGAAGCAATGCTGCAGTGCTTTCGAAGATAAGGAGGCTGATAACCAAATGGAGGGAAGGCCAGATGGAGCAACTTCAAAGGGGAAAGGGGTCTGGAGAACTGGGGTAGCAGGGAGGAGAACTTGATGAATGGAAGTGGTGTACAGGGTATTTATCATGGAAAAGGGCTGGACTGGGAATCTGTATGCCCAGGGTCTGATTCCGGATCTGTTAATGAAAGAATCTTCAGGAAAACAATACTTCTGAGCTCATCTGTAAAAGGAGGAGCTTGGATTAGAAGGGAACTTCTTCCTCTGGGGAACCTGGATGATAGTATATGAGCCTACAGCCCTAAATCTCCATAGTCCTCGGACTCCACAGTTGGTTAGAGGGGGTGGGGGAAGAAAAGTGTTATATACAGAGACTCTGGATAAGCCAGAGAAATAAGAAAATTTCTATTTGACCTACATAAAAAGATTATATATGGCTCTCTATTAAGCCCTGGAAATAAAGAAAAAGGAATACATTTGTCAGATGCAGTATACGAAAAATAAGAGGCATTCAGAAGCCCATTCAGTCCAACCTCCTACCCTTTTTGCTAAGGCAGAATGTAAACATAGTCCAGTTAGACCCCCTCCTCAGCAGCATCGGGAGGGCAGCAGATGCAAAGTTATGTGACTATGATTACCTAATAGCTTTGCTGCTGTGCTGAGGATTCTACCACGAGAAAACTAGCAGTCAGCTGGATCTCAGGGCAGCCTTTAGGGACAGGTCCGAACTTGACCAGGGCTTGGTCCCCATGCTACCTTCCCACCCTCTCCTCCTCACCTCTTGCTCTAGTGTTTTGGAAGCAGGTCCTGGTCCTCAAATTTCCTTCTTCCCCTAGGTTCTTACCTCAGATGCAGAAACTTCATGCTGGTGGCTTATTTACACATCAGATTTTATTAATTAAAAGTAGAGACCTTATTATTATTGGCTCAACTAATCTATCCTGCCAAGGGAGACAAAGTTTAGTAATACCACAAATTAAAACATTTTGCAGCAGAGTCTCACTGATTAATACAACATGTTAAACTTTTCCTTTTTTTTTTTTAAGTGAAGTAGTTTCGGCTCATATAAAACAGACACTTGCTATCTTTTCCTTATCGTCCAATATGAGATAATCACAGACAGCTTTTAGAAATCTCCTATTCAAGGGAAGGCCAGCCAGACAATTGTGTGATGTGGCCAAAGTCACTGGAAATGCTGGCTAGAAGCCACGGTGCTTGCACCTTGGAGTTCAACTTGATAAAAAGGGTATTTGTCCAATGATATAAAGAGAACCCAAGACTGATGGGTGGAAAATGGGGTCTGCCCATATGATTGAAACCTTAGACGTGATCTTCTACATTTTAAATACATTTATCTTTAAAAATATTCCTTTAAAATAAAGAAAAATTGTAAACAATGATACCTGGAAGGGATTGTTTCACACTTTAAATATGTGCATCATGACTTTGAGTGAGTGATATGAATCATATCTGTTGAGTCACCTCAATTATATAGTTTGTATCTAAGAATTTTCTTGTATTACAAAAATTATTGCTTATTGGGTGATCATGATAAATCACAGTGCAGAGAATGGAGAAAATTTGGAGTAGAATAGCATTCCTCAAAGTTATTTTCATTATTGCTTCCTAAGGAGATTTTAGACATATTTTTTTCAAATATCTCTCTGCTTTACATTTACTAACACAGATACGCTGTATGTCTGTTTACGTATGTAAGATATTTTTGCTTCACCCAAAAATGATTTTCATGCCTTCAGGATGATATTATCCCTATTGAAAATGTATGGAGTAGAGAAAAATTAACAACCTAGGGACACAGCTTTGATGCATAAATAATTCTTCCTTTAAACTTATGTGAGTTGCCTATTTATCAATTCAAGAGAGAGAACTATTAATACAACCCATCTGGAGTGTGCTGAATACGCTATCTTGCCAAACACTCTTAGCTATTATCAGTGCAGATTATAAAACCATTAATTCAGATACTCTATTGATCCCCATGATGGATTTAACACCTACTTTCTCCCATTCTGTACGTACTTGGAGAAGACAGACTTCCAGCGGGAGGAGAGGGAGGAAAGCAGAAGGAACGAAGCCTTCCACTCCTAGAAACTCCACATCGAATGCAAACAGTTCAGATTGAATCTTTGCTAGGGATTGCCACAAACTCCAAATGACTAGGTCCAAATTATCAAGTTGCTATTATGTAAATAATATAATGCATTTTTTGTTTGTTTTTATGTCATGAAGCACTTGCCTTGCAGGTGTTCATATTATGTCAGAACCAGATGTGAAAACACATTATTTTAGCAACATGATAAGGACTAAAAGAGAGATATGAAGCTTGCCATAGAGCAGCACAGAAGAGTACAAGGTGACATTTGAGCTACTTTCCCCAGAAGAGAGAGAATCGAGATGAGAGAGACACACAAATGCTTATAAGAGTGACAGCAGAAATCTGATAGAAAAAGAAAGGTTGTAACCTACAGTATATGGCATACAATAGAGCAACGTAAGTGGGAGAAAAACAATTACCTACTAGGAGTCAAGAATTTAGGTTCCAATATGTCTTTGCCATTTTTTAGTTGTGGAATACTGGGCTACTCGCTTATTCTCCTAAAGGCAGTTCTGTTGTGTATTAAATTGGAATAATAGTGTAGTCCTCATGGACTGTTTTGAACATTGAGAAGTTTCATAGGAAATTAATGTATTAATACATCATTATTGGAAATTTAAATGTGTATCTGGTCATACATGTGCATATACCTCTATGTCTTGATTTTTTTAAAGATGAGGCCATCAATGGTGATCTAATCCAGATGAATGTATCACACTAAAGTGGCAATGGTCACTAGTATTTTGTGATGACCACCACACTCACAGACTCTCTTGCCATGCAAAAAAAAGTCTACACTTTTCAGATCTTTCTGCAAGACCTGTTAATTAACTAATGCTTACATTTTGTGGTATTTAAAATGGTAAAGATACATAGTTAATAATGTTACAGTGTTTAGAAATAGTTTGTCAAAAGTGTATCAAATCTTGACATGTTACACTGGCCAAACTGGTTTTCAAGTTCTTTTCTGTTATTATAATTTGTCTTTTACTAGATGTCTAATGGAAAAGATAGTTTTAAAGGATCATAGTCTCCTCAAGGAATATATACTGAGAGAAAAAGATATTTATTTACTGGGAGATTCAGTATTTAAAGTGCTTTTTCAGTAGGAAAAATCAAATTGTATAATTTATGCATAATTATAATTAAGATTAAATTCTAATGGATGTATATTTTAGGCTAACTTAGTGTGGCCTAAAATATACATCCATGGAACAATTTAATTAGAGTTGGATCTTGGTGTAGACATATATTTATTTTTTCTACTTCAAAACCAATTAAGATATTTTGGAAACCACTAATAGCTCTAAAATGAATTTACTTTGAAATCAGATTTTTCCACATGTCTTATCTATAAAATAAAAGAGATCCCTGGGTAATTAAGGCAAACTATTTTTTAAAGCCATAACTATTGAAAAATTATTTTTGAGAGAATTTAGGAAATTTGATGCCACACACTTAGAATTATGTATTTTCATGCCTATAAATTATTGTATTTTATAGTTAGTTATATGAGTGAATTGGTTTGCTTTTGTGATTTCAGAGTAATGGAAAATAAGGCAGATATTTGGGTCCTTTTTTCTCTATTTTTTATTTTTTAAAACAAAAACTAATGTAAATAACCAGGTTGAAAAATATTTTGACTCCGTAAATACCATAGAAACCAAATTGTTCATGTTTTTTGAGAATCTAGTAACATTGTATGAATATCTAATTTTTCAATGTTATTCAGATTCTCAAATGAGCCATTTAACAGATTACATTTCCTGTTTTGAGAGTTTTGGTCTTGCATTTCATAGTTTGCTTTGTTTAAATTTATAATTTTTATATTGTACTATTTAGTTTATATGGTCAAAAACTTGTCACAGTTATCTGATATTGACAACTTAGTTGCATAAACCATAAACATGGCTTACTTTTTAAAAATTATTTTATATAAATAAATTTTCCCTATATTCAGGTGAATAAATTTTATTGTCTCCCTATATTCTTCTTGATTATGCTATGAATTACTTTATAAGAAAACTTTCATTCAGACTCATAAATTATATACTCTTTTTATAGAAATATTTTCCCCCTTAAGTAATATATAGCTACTTCCAGGTTTGCAGGAAATAACTGTTCAAAAGTGAAAAGCTGTAGCTCTATAAGATCAATTTCTATTTCTTTCCAGAGTAGACGACTTTTGTATGGAAGTCACATTTTCATTACCTTTCTTCCCCCATTTCTCTCATGCAGAATTCCATTTCAGCCTCATGTTTCTTAAATGGAATGAGCAGGTAGGGTTATATTAGCAATCTGCAGACTTGCACATGTACACTATAGATACTATTTCAGAAAGATGAAAGAATTCTGCTCTCGTAGAGGGCTTTACAGAATTATTAAAGTGTTCCCATTACAACTACACCCAATATGATTTTTGTATAACTTTACATTGCCCCAAGAACCTTGCTTTTGGTGTGAGTGCTATGCACAAAATAATCAAATGTGTAATATTTAAAATATCATTTACAACTTTTTCTTGCTGCCTAGAGGTGAGATATTTGAGCAGGACATTCTCATATCAAATGACTTCTTCCCTTGTGCCTGTCTCAGCCAATCTCTACATGTATTATTAGTTGTAGTATTTTACTCACCAAATGATGGTAGCCAATCAACTTGAATAGAAGTATATTCCCAGCTTTTATACTCAGAAGAATATTTAATAATTAATGTTTTAGATATTTTCTCTTCCTGAATACCAGGTCATAGTGGAAAATAGTGTTGTCATATTATTTGAAGTACGTAAAATTGGGAGCAAAAATGCTTATACTCAAATCCTGGTTTGATTACTTCTTAACCATGTGATCTTAAGCAAGTGCTGAATCTCTTTAGCATATGTTTTCTCATCTAAAATAATCAGGAAGAAATAGAATTCCTGAACAGACCAGTATCAAATAAAAAAATTGAAACAGCAATAAAAAACTTTCCTAAAAAGAAAAGTCCCAGACCAGACAGTTTCACATCTGAATTTTACCAGACCTACAAAGAACTGGTGCCTATCCTGCAGAAATTATTCCACAACATTGAGAAGGAAGGAATCCTCCCCAACACATTTTATAAAGCAAACATAACCCTGATACCTGAACCAGGAAAGGACACAACAAATAAAGAAAACTCCAGACCAATATCCCTTATGAATATAGACACAAAAATTCTCAATAAAAAATCCAGCAAACTGAATTCAGGTGCTTATCAAGAAAATAATCCATCAGGACCAAGTGGGCTTCATCCCAGAGATGCACAGATGGTTCAACATACGCAAATCTTTAAATATAATTCACCACATAAATAGAAGCAAAAACAAAGACCATATGATCCACTCAATAGACGCAGAAAAAGCATTTGACAAAATTCAACACCCTTTTATGATAAGAATGCTTAACAAAATAGGCATAGACACGACTTACCTCAAAATGATATGAGCTATATATGACAAGCCCACAGCCAAAATACTGAACGGGGAAAAATTGAAAGCATTCCCACTTAGAACTGGAACCAGACAAGGTTGCCCTTTGTCATTGCATCTATTCAACATAGCACTGGAAATCCTAGCCAGAGCAATCAGACAAGAGAAAGAAATGGAGGGCATCCAAATGGGGGCAGAAGTCAAACTATCGCTCTTTGCTGATATGATCTTACATCTAGAAAACCCCA
Source organism: Lepilemur ruficaudatus (assembly GCA_963574885.1). Classification (NCBI taxonomy): domain Eukaryota; kingdom Metazoa; phylum Chordata; class Mammalia; order Primates; family Lepilemuridae; genus Lepilemur; species Lepilemur ruficaudatus. Next base: position 29,926 of record CAUYRT010009987.1, read on the forward strand.
AATATTCTGCCATAAGATACTGGAATTGATAGACAAATTCAGCAAAGTCTCAGGTTACAAAATCAATATACAAAAATCAGTAGCATTCCTATATGCCAACAACAGTCAAACTGAGAACCAAATCAAAGACTCAATGCCCTTTTCAACAGCAACAAAGGAAGTAAAATACCTAGGAATATATTTAACTAAGGAGGTAAAAGACCTCCAGAAAGAGAATTATGAAACACTGAGGAAGGAAATAGCAGAGGATGTAAACAGGTTGAAAACCATCCCATGTTCAGCAGAATCAACAGAATCAACAGTCAGCAAAATCAACACTGTTAAAATGTCTATACTATCCAAAGTGATCTACAGATTCAGTGCAATGTCTATTAAAATACCAACATCATTTTTCACAGATCTAGAAAAAATAATTCTACATTTCATATGGAACCAGAGAAGATCCTATATAGCAAAAGCAATATTAAGCAAAAGGAACAGATTAGGAGGCATCAATTTACCGTAATTCAAGTTATACTACAAGGCTATTGTAAGTAAAACAGCATAGTACTGGCACAAGAACAGAGACATATCAATGAAATAGAACTGAGAACCCAGATATAAAACCATCCCCATATAGTCATCTAATCTTTGACAAAGCAGACAAAAATATACACTGGGAAAAAGAATCCTTATTCAATAAATGGTGTTGGGAAAACTGGATAGCCACATGTAGAAGACTGAAACAGGATCCACACCTTTCACCTCTCACAAAGATCAACTCATGGTGGATAACAGACTTAAACCTAAGGCATGAAATCTTAAGAATTCCAGAAGAAAATGTTCGAAAAACTCTTAGAGACATTGGCCTAGGCAAAGAGTTTATGAGGAAGACCCCAAAGGCAATCACTGCAACAACAAAAATAAATAAATGGGACCTGATCAAATTAAAAAGCTTCTGCACACCCAAGGAAACTATCATGAGGGCAAATGGACAACCTAGAGAATGGGAAAAAATATTTGCATGTTACATATCCAATAAAGTGCTGATAACTAGAATCTATATAGAACTCAGGAAAATCAGCAAGAAAAAATGAAACAACTTTATCAAAAAGTAGGCAAAGGATATGAACAGAAATTTTTAAAAAGAAGGTAGACTAATGGCCAACAAACATGTGAAAAAATGCTCAGCATATCTAACCATCAGGGAAATTCAAATCAAAACCACAATGAGATATCACTTATCCCCAGTGAGACTGGCCTTTATCAAAAACTCCCCAAACAATAAATGCTGGCATGGATGCAGAGAGATAGGAACACTCATACACTGCTGGTGGGACTGCAAACTAGTACAACCTCTATGGAAAGCAATATGGAGATACCTTAAAGACATACAAGTAGAACTACCATTTGATCCAGCAATCCCATTACTGAGCTTCTATCCAAAAGAACAAAAGACATTCTTTTAAAAAAGACATCTTCACTAGAATGTTTATAGCAGCACAATCCACAGTTGCAAAGATGTAGAAACAACCCAAGTGCCCATCAATACATGAATGGATTAATAAAATGTGGTGTATGCATACCGTGGAGCTATAGACAGCCACAAAAGGCAGTGGTGATCTAGCACTTCTTGTATTATCCTGGGTAGAGCGGGAACCCATTCTACAAAGTGAAATATCACAAGAATGGAAAAACAAGCACCACATGTACTCACCATCAAATTGGTATTAACTGATCAACACTTATGTGCACATATAGTAGAAACATTCATCGGGTGTTGGGCAGGTGGGAGGGGGGAAGAGAGGATGGGTATATTCACACCTAATGGGTGCAGTGTGCACCATCTGGGGGATGGACATGCCTGAAGCTCTGACTTGGGTGGGGCAAAGGCAATATATGTAACCTAAACATCCGTACCCCTGTAATATGCTATGATTAAAAAAATAGAAAGAAAACCAGGAAGGGGCAAACAGAGAAAGGAGAGTGTCCTATCAGGACACTCTTTTCTAGCCTTTTCTCTAGGCTTACTGAAACCTAGAGAAAAACATGCTTCAAGAATCAAAGATTAACCAATAGAGTCATATGGTTTCAAGAGAATCTGTGTGACAGCAAATGGGATGCTAGTAGGTAAAGAAGTGGTGAAAAGCTTAAGTTCCGGAATATTCCAACATTTAAAGTTCAAGGAAATGAGGAAGAACCAACACTTTTCATGGATATCAATTTATTGTGTATCTTCTGTACATTGAATTGTAGCTGAAAATGTTTATAAAGGGAAAGAAGATAGAACATTCAACATCACAGGGTTTTACTGGGAATAAATGGGGCACTAGATATGGCAGTTATTTGCTATGATGATTTGTCTTTTGCAAATTTGGTGTTAGAAAGTAGAGTGGTATTGGTTCACTCATCGGGAGGGCACTTGATTTCCTAAGACATAATAATAAAAATAGTGTGTATTAAAAGCCTCTTTCTATTTTAAAATGGGCTAAACAACCCTTAAAGTAAATAAGTCTTTCTTTGAAAACTGAGGAGAGACTGTGAATTCTAAAAACAAATAAATTTTTTTGAATTTATATAATGTTTAAATGGTGTCTTTTGGTTTGATGTAAAGAACATGAGAATTTGTTTCAGCCTTACTCAAAAAAGGAATGAAAATTCCCATATCATGTAAGAAACTTTGGTCAGATATCAGATAAGAAAACAGAGTCATTGATGTAAATGCTCATGAATTGATACACCTACCCATGAGATTACACTTTAGTGACAATTTGCACTATATGTAATAGGAATAGCTAAATGCATTTACTCTCTCTGTTGGTAATAATCATCTAATTGTCATCACCTTTTTCAATTAACAGCTTAACATATGTTTGGTGGGTATCGTCCAGGATTAGGATATCTTTCTGTGTGCCTATCTTAATGATGTGCCTACATAGTCAGGTTTAGTAGAAAATGTCGCTAACCCCTATATCTATCTGCAGTTTATGTGTAATTCGGCCAATGCCAAGCAGATGCTCTAGAGATTCTTGAGCCAAGCAAATAACATGATAAAAAAAAAAGCAAGGGTGAAAAAAAGTAGAAAGATATTAGACAGACTCTTGAGGGAAGAGTCCCAGTTTCATAAGAACAAACATTTCAATATGTACATTTCTATAATGTATAATTCCCAGGCCATTTGGAGCCAAAATGAGTTGTATGAAAATGTGGTAGGTTTCAAAATCACATGCAAATAGGAGAAAAGAAATAATTACATCAAATTTTTGATAGTTTTTCACAGCTTTAATTGAGGCCAGCCAATGTAACACTATGCTAATCCCATACACCCACTACATTAAAATCACTTAATAAAATAATTGCTTTCAAAATGCATTAATATAAATGACCAATTCAGGAAACAGATGAATAGCATATTTCTTTTTTCTTCTTTGGTAAGGGCTGCTTTACCACAAGCATGTTGGAGAAACACGGATTCTCCCATCTGCTACAAATTAATGTGAATCAGATCCTAGTAGTCATATTGCCTTTTGTCTATTCTGGGTGCATAAAACATACAATCCGAAGTGAAGGTAAATAAGGTGCCCTGCCATTCTCTGTATGCGAAGGAGCTCGCTCTGTTAAATAGACTGCGGTGCACCCTGGGAAGTGCTGGGTCTGCGCCTGCGATTCTGTTTGTTCAAGTAGCTCATCGTGAAAGCCTGCCCAACCTCAGCTGCAGACTTGGAAGATACAAAAGCAAGCAATTTGAATTTTCCAAATCATCAGTCCCTGCAAAGGCAGGAAAGAATCCAGCAATTACAAAAACTCCTCTAATTCTTGACTAACCAACCCCCTTTGGACTAGGATCATCTGAAGAAACTTAGCTTCTTCTGCAAGCTCATTTAAGTGAGTGAGTGTGTGTGTGTGAGTGTGTGTGTGTGTGTGTGTGTGTGTGTATGTGTCCATGTTGTCATCTCCATAAGGGTGACTGAGAAATGCTTGCTCTCATTTCCCAACATCTGTGCCTACTGCTGCCTTTCCAACACAAACTTCCAGATTTTGTGTCACAGCTGTGGCAGAGCTGGCAATTGGCATAGCAAGAGATCTCCCCCTCGTGTATGCTGCAAAAGCTTCCAATGCTGGTGCTAAGTGTTCAAAGTCTTTCACAAAAGTAAATCTTCACAGGCAAGGCTGTGATGTCTTCAAAAGGGTTTAACAACAACTGCAAATCTTGTCAGTCTTACATAGATGTATGGTTATAAATAAAATAAAAACAGTTACCAATAAATTATATCACTGCTTTGCAAAGCAATGCAGACTGAAGTAATATGCCTAGAAATATTATTGGATGGGATTTATATCTATGCTTGGTACGGTAACAGATTTGTTCAGGAGGTATAATTATCCTATCTCAAAATATATTAATAGAAAAATTTCCACTACCATATAGCAAGATTACCTGAGATGTCTTTTATTTTTAGGATTTCATAAATGAGAAACAAATACGGATTAGTAAGGGAAAAATAAATGTGTGCCACTGTGAGTTAAAGCATATCAAAGATATATTAAATGACTTTGAAATAGATCTTTGAACAACCATACTAAACTACTTAGAAATTGTTGGTGTATTTGTGAGAAAACGTTTTTAAAAGTCAGTAAATTTTTATTCTGTATGTGGATTATGTCTAAATAATTACTTCATATTAACCAAGAGTCTACAGAAAAAAAAATACCAGGGGCTTATAATAATTTAGCCAGCACACAAGAGTCCCTAGTTAAAATAATCACTCATTTATACTAATTGCACACCTGATTCTAAAATAAACTCACAAATGAAAGCCTTAAGCAAAAGCTGGAAAGTTAAATCAGTATTGGTAAGGAGTGCAACATACCTGTCATGATTGTCTTTTTACCTTCGATGTTACAGGTGTGCTTATTAATAGCGATGCCTCTTGGGTCAGTTATTTCCCTAGATGCTTCATGGTTTTAATATAGTGAGTGATGAGCATGTCAAAAACTTGAATGGCTAATCTTAAACATTTTGTATGTTTTCTCTATTCTATTATTTTCACTCTTCCGCTAATTAAGAAATGTGTTTGCATTTGCATATGATGAATAGACGGCGCCTCTTTCTGAATCCTCACACGGCAGAAGAGGTGGAAGGGCCAGGAAGCTCTCTGAAGCCTCTTCCATTACAGCATTAATTCCATTCGTGACGGTGGAGCTTTCCTGGCCTAAACACCTCCCAAATGTCCCATGTCTTAGTATCATCAAGTTCTAACATGCGAATTTTGAAGGAACACATATATGCAACCATCGCACACTCTCTGCACCATGAAGTTAACCCAGATACTCCACTCGGCAACTTCTATTTATGTCTCCTTGGCTGGGCAAATTGTCATCCTAGACAAAATCAAAGATCTTACAGTAAGAAAGAAGGGACTGTCTCATCTGCTAACTGTACTCACTGTTTCCTCTCTGGCCCACCCCAATTCATTCTCCACTCAGCAGTCGGAATAAGCTTTCAAAAAGAAAATCTTATCATATCAGTCCTCTTATGAAGCTCTTCAATACAATCCTATTGAACTTAGTATAAAAAAGGTCAAAATCTTTCACATAGCTGTCAGACATTGCACAGTCTGCTGCCCTCCCAGCCCCCCTTCTTGTAACTGTCCCTGTGCTCTGCATGCCACAGGCACATGGCCTCCTGTGATTCAGTGACGTGAGGCTGAATGTTTTTCCTCAGCTCTTAGCTTCACTTATGCTAGTCCCACTGCCTGGTACATTTTTGCCCTCCTTCTTCACCTGAATAACATGTCATCTTTGAGATAGCTCTCTTAATGTCATTTACGTAGAGAATTCTTCCCTAACGTCCCCAATGAAACTGACTAACCAACTTCCCCGTTTCAATCTCTGATGACCTCTTTAATTCTCACTTCCAGCACTTGCAAAATTGAGTAAACACATGCTTCTTGCTTTATGCCTGAAATAATCTTATGGAATCCTGCTTGCATCCCCGAAGAATCTAACTGATAAAGAAGGGAGTGACAGGTACAGTTAGTCTTTTATATGATTTTTAGACACACACACCTCATACATCAGAGCTTGCCTTAGAAAGCTGTAATACTGTGAGATCTTTCTTTTTTTCTAAATTATTACAGAAGCTGGAGATCAGTCACCGTCCTTTTAGTTCTGTCCAGGTTGTCACTTCTTCCCATTATAAAGGCTTCGTGACGCTACAGCACTGGGGAGTGGCCTTGAACAGGGTATACCCAATGGTCTTCTTGTCCAGCCCTTGTCCCTCTGTATTTTTAAAGGCTGGTGTGAATCACAATTGAGATGTGTTTTTTGTTGCCCTCAACCCTTTCCCAGCTTTGGGGTCCTCTAAAGACAAATTTAAAATATTTACTAATCTTCTGGGAGGGTTTCTTCTTTGACCAAGATATAACTCTGCCTTTTTAAAGGTCTCATTTCGAATAACTGCTGCTGTGAGGTTAAACCCAATTTTCACCACGGGTTTTCTGGTATATAAATTCCTCCTGCCACACAAGTGAGAAACAGCACATAGTGAGTGAAACGATCTTTGATTTTCATGATTTTTTCCCCCTACTAGGTTAGGAAGCAGAGAAGAAAAGATTGGAGTGAATCATGTAGAAACACCCAATCTTTTGGATGACTATAAATTCGTAGCCTGTCCTACCCTATTTTATATCCCTAGAAAGGATAAAAGGGAACAAGAGAAATTCTAAAAATAGGAACATATATATTGTTATGTTTCTCTGTTTAAAAAAAATGCTAATAATAAAACTCTTATTATTCAAAAAGTGCTCACGTAACTCTATTGAAAATGTATTGAAACTCTAAAAATAAAGTTTAAAGAACTTATAAATTTTAAGTCAAAATTACTAAATAGGTGAGCATATGTTAAAGAGAAATTCATGGGTTTGTTGTCTTACATATAAAAATTATTTGCTAGGCAATATGGAATTATAAATTAGACTCTTCTGTAATGAGTAGCATTAATCTCATATACATTAGTAAAACTATAATATATTGTATTAATATTTTTATTACATATTATCTTGTGTAATTCTTTTGTTTCCATGTTTATCTTTCCAAATAGATTGCAGTCTTTAAGATTGGGGACAGAACGGACACTAAAATTTTTATTGAATTGTTGAATTTCAAATAGCATCTTTGAGCAATTTATAATTAATAAAATGTTGTACATGTTTTCCTTAGAAAGCCACATCTCTAATATACTTCATAAATTATAAATGACACTGACTACCTATTCTCTTAATACTTTATTTATATAAAAACTTAGAGCAATCATTCTTTAAATCCTATAAATCTACCAGGTACTTAATGTCCCATTAAGATGCCAAATATAGTACTAAATGTTCTAGTCAATTGTCAAATATAGGGACAGACATTGGACAGAGATTTGGTTGATAAATGGGAAACTATATATTATCTATAGTAATTGATACATTGTAAATTTCTTGGGCTTTCCCTTTAGGGAGTTTTTGAAAGGTACTTCTGGTGTTATTGGAAAGTGGACATCCAGAAACTCTGCTAAAAATCCTCAATATTATTCCAAAAATATAGATGTTAATTTTCATTTCTCCCACCTTGTACTTGCATGCTACAATGAAGAGAATATTGTGAAGCTAAAACTGTTTTTCTTTTCTCTATGACAATGGTTTGAGACTATATTCAGTAAAATTTTCAATGGCAAAATATACATTTGTAAATTTAAAAAATAAATTCAAATATGGGGGGAAATCAATATTAAACATGGTGGTATAAATTTTAATTTTAAAAAATTTATATTCCTGAAGGAATTATTTTAGCTAGCATAAATTGAAGACAATAATGGAAATTCTGTTTATGCTTTTGTGTAAAATTATATGGACATATTCAGTTTAATGTCACAAATTTCTTACCTTTCTCATTTAGGGTTGGGGGAGTGTAAAATATTTCCACTGAATGCCTGATTTTTCTAATCAACTCTTTCTCACATATTTATAATTAAAACTAACCTTATTTGCATATATGGTGAATGTGCGTTACATATTATAAAGTCCATATCCACCAAAACCTGGATCCTAGAACTTGAAATGTCCTGTTGTGCTTGAGAGCAACAAAAATGGCATCTGGTGACAGTTTGTCTATACCAGTCCCTCATTACGGAACCTAGATCACTACTTTGCTTGACAGAGATCATTGCTAGTGTTGACATTAATTTCTTTATATACTTGTAACCCATCCAACACCATACATGGACACTAGTGTTAGCAGGCTGGGATGGGTTGACTCTTGAGCTTCCCTGTGGCTTGCTTGAGTGCTGGCAGTGGCAGCAGTGGGCCAGGAGGATGGGCAGGTCGTCAGGCCCTTGGGCAGTGTGATGGCAGTAGCAGTGGTGGGAAAACCCTCACACTCTCAGGCAGCACACACTGGTGTCAGCAAAGGCTTCAATGAGCTAGTCGTGCCAGTCCCAGGCCCCCAGGTGACACATGTGGTGGTGATGGTGGCAAGCTGGATAAGCCTGTCCTTAGTAGCCTAGGAGAAGTGCACAGATGAGAGTGGTGAGGTTTTGGTTACATAAATTGCTTTTGCACCATTTGAGTCAAAGTTGTAAGTGTGCTTATCTCCCAGATAGTGTGCATTGTACCCATCAGGTGTGGATTTAGCCATCCCCTCCTCCTCCTACCCACCTGCTTCATTTCTGATGAATGTTATTTCCATATGTGCACGTAAGTGTTGAACAATTAATTCCATTCAATGATAAGTACATGTGGTGTTTCTTTTTCCATTCTTGTCACACTTCACTTAGAAGAATGGTCTCCTGTTCCATTCTGGTTAATACAAGAGGCATTAGTTTGCCTTTTTTTATGGCTAAGTAGTACCCCATGGTACACATACACCACATTTTATTAATCCACTCATATATTGATATGCACTTGGGTTGTTTCCACATCTTTGCAATTGTGAATTGTGCTGCTACAAACATTCGAGTGCAGATGTCTTTTTTATAGAATGTCTTTATTTCCATTGAGTGAATACACAGTAGTGGGATTGTTGGATCAAATGGCAGTTTTACTTTTAGTTCTTTGAAGTATCTCCATATTACTTTCATAGAGATTGTACTGGTTGTAATCCCACAAACAGTGTATGAGTGTTCCTATCTGTCTGCATCCATGCAAACATTTTAAAAGCCATTCTCACTTAAGTGGTTTTGATTTGCATGTCCCTGATGATTAGAGATGTTGAGCATTTTTTCATGTGTTTGTTGGCCATTAGTCTATCTCCTTTTGAAAAGTTTCTGTCCATGTCTTTTGCCATTTTTAATGGGATTATTTTATTTTTCCTTACTGATTGCTTGAGCTCTTTATAGATTCTAGTTATCAACCCTTCATCAAATGTATAGAATGCAAATATTTTCTCCATTCTGTAGGTTGTTTATTTGCTCTAATAATTGTTTTCTTAGCTGTTCAGAAGCTTATTAATTTGATCAGCTCCTATTTATTTATTTTTGTTTTTCAGATTACTTTTGGAGTCTTCTTCATAAATTCCTTGCCTAGACAGATGTCTATAAGAGGTTCTCCAACATTTTATTCTGGAATTCTCATAGTTTCATGCCTTAGGTTTCAGTCTGTTACCATTGTGAGTTGATTTTTGTGAGTGGTGAGAGGTGAGGATGCTGTTTCAGTCTTCTACATGTGGCTATCAAATTTTCCCAGCACTATTTATGGAATAGGTATTCTTTTCCCCAGTGTATGTTTTTGTCTGCTTTGTCAAAGATCACATGGAAATATGAGGATGGTTTTATATCTGGGTTCTCTGTTCTGTTCCCTTGGTCAATGTCTCTGTTCTTGTGCCAGTACCATGATATTTTGGTTACTATAGGCTTGTAGTATAGCTAGAATTCTGGCAAATAGATACCTCCTAATTTGTTCTTTTTGCTTAAGATTGATTTGGCTATATGGGGTCTTCTCTGTTGCCATACAAAGCACAGATTTATTTTTCCAAGATCTTCAAAAATTGAGGTTCGTATATTAATAGGAATTTTATTGAATCTGTAGATCACTATGCACATGAACTTGAAAACATGGAGAAAATGGGCAAATTCTTGGAAACAGACGGCCTCCCTAGGCTCAATCAGGAAGAAATCAAATTCCTGAACAGAACAATATCAAGTGACAAAATTGAAGCAGCAATAAAAATTATTCCTACAAAATGTCTCAGACCATATTTTTTCACGCTCAAATTTTACGAGGCCCACAAAGAAGAACTGGTGCGTATCCTGCAGAAATTAATTATTCCACAACATTAAGAAGTAAGGAATCCTCCCCAACATATTTATCAAGCCAACATCACCTTGATAACAAAGCCAGGAAAGGACTCAACCAAAAAAGAAAACTACAGACCAATATCCCTTATGAATATAGATGCAAAAATTGTCAATAAAACCCAAGCAAACCAAATTCAGCTGCTCATCAAAAAAATAATCTATCACAACCATGTGGGCTTCATCCCTGAGATGTAGGGATGGTTCAACATGTGCAAATGTATAAATGTAATTCACCACATAAATGAAAGTAAAAACAAAGACCATGTGATCCTCTCAGTAGATGCAGAAAAAGTGTTTGACAAAATTCAGCACCGTTTTATGATTAGAGCACTTAATAAAATAGGCATACGCAGGACTTACCTCAAAATGATAAAAGCCATATATGACAAGCCCACAGCCAACATCATACTGAATGGGGAAAAATTGAAAGCATTCCTGCTTAGCACTGGAACCAGAAAAGGTTGTCCACTATCACCACTTTTATTCAACATAGTGCTGGAAGTCCTAGCCAGAGCAATCAGACAAGAGAAGGAAATCGAGGGGTGGCAGGGGCTGGGGGGAAGGACAGAATGGGTCAAACTATCAATCTTTGCTGAAGATATAATTTTATATCTAGAAAATCTCAAAGATTCTGCCATGACATTACTGGAATTGATAAACAAATTCAGCAAAGTGTCAGGTTACGAAAT
>CAUYRT010009991.1:0-13741 GCA_963574885.1 Lepilemur ruficaudatus
GGAACGCATTCTACTAAGTGAAGTATCCCAAGAATGGAAAAATAAGCACCATATGTACTCACCAGCAACTTGGTTTCACTGATCAACACCTAAGTGGACATATAGGAATAACATTTATCAGGCATCGGGCAGAGGGGTGGGGGGAGGCGGGGAGGAGTATAGACCTACATCGTGAGTGTGATGCGCACCATCTGGGGGATGGACACGCTTGAAGCTCTGACTCCGGGGGGGAAGTGAGGGAAGGCAACACATGTAACCTAAATATTTGTACCCCATAATATGCTGAAATAAAAAAAAAAGGAGAAAGTTTAGTGAGTGAGAATGAAAATCAGAGAGGAGGTAGACAGGAAATGGACAAGGCCTGAGGATACCAGGTCCCTTGTCCCATCCCAATGACTTAGTTTGACTCTACCTTGGAAAAGAGGTTCAGCAAACAGAAGCTAAGTGGGCTGAAGCAGAGCTGAGGAAATATGAACCTTTCCTCTCTATTCATGAAACATAGCTTCAGAGGTAGTGAGGAACTGAAAAGAAGGTTGAAACATTTGATAAGCCACTGCTTTTGTAGCAATGACAACGTTAACTCCTAATGATTAAAACAAGATTCTCAGAGTTGTCTAGAATGATGCATTTCCTCAATGAGGTCTGATTACTCACCCTACCTTGATCCCAAGCCCTTTGCTGTGTACTTTATAGTACACTCACCAAAATTGGAGTACACTTCTCACCTAGACTTTGGGCTCAGCCAAATGACATATTTTGTGCAATATGATACTAGCACATGGGTTTCAAGTGGTAGCCTGAAACACAGTTGTGCAATTGACCTTGCTCCCTTGGTATTTTGTCACTGCCATGAGAAGATCCTGTTTGGTCTACCTACTTGTCCAAGGAGAATGAGGGATGTAGCACAGACTCATGTGGTGATGAGCCACACCAGCTACCATAGCTTCCTAACAAACCAACAGATCTATGGAAATAAATCACTTTTGTGCTTCTTTAAACCACTGAATTTTGGGGTTGTTGTTACATAGCATTATTGTCAGCTGCTTCTGTTCATAGATTGGCAAATTCACTATTGTAAAGATGTCAGTTTTCTCCAAATTAATCTCTAATTTCAATGCATTTTTAAATGAGAGTCCTAACAGGTTTTTGCTTGTATTTTGCTTTTTAAAAACTAAAAGGATGATTCTAAAAATTCATAAAGAAATGTAAAAGGTAAGATATTCAAGGCAATTTGAAAAAGAATATGATGCAAGAACTCATGCCATCTAATAACAAGAATATAAATATAAATATCTAATGATTGAAGTAGAAAAAGAATAGACAAAATGATCAACAGGACAGAAATGAGAGCCCAGAAATAGATCCATACATGTATTGTCACTTAATATATGACAAGGTGTTGGTGAAGGGTAGAGAGAAAAGGATAATCTTTCAACAAATAGTTCTGGGACAATTGGATAGCCATATGGAAAACAATCTTGGCTTCTACATCACCCTATACAAAATAATTAGATTTCAGATGGATTACAGATCTAGGTGGTGAATAAAAACAGCAACAACATAAAATTTAGACTAAAACATAGAAGAAGCTCTTCATGACCATGAGCAAAGATTTCTTGAACAAGAGACTAAAAGCACTAATCAAAGAACAGAATGATAAATTTAGCTACATTAAAATTAAAAAGTTCTATTTATCAAAAGACTTATTAACAGAGTGTAAAGGCAAACACAGAGTATGACAAAATGTTTGCACAACATCTATCCAAAGAAGCACTTGTCTCCAGAAAGTACAAACATCCATATAAGTCAGTTAGAAAAAGGAACTCAAACCAACAGAAAAATGGCAAAAGCTGTGAATATACTTTATACAAGAGGATATCTAAATAGTCATGAAAATATGAAATGAAAACATATGAAATGTGAAAATGAGAAATAAAAACATGAAAATATCTAGCATTGATCATCAAGAAAAGGCAAATTAAAACTACAAGATACTGGTACACACTCACAAGAATGTCTAAGTTAAAAGGGCTGACAACACCAAATCCTTGTACATTGCTTTGGAAATGTAAAATGGTTGCCATTGTACAATCCATTTAGTGGTTTCTTATGAAGTTAAAGTTACATTCACATTATGGTACAGCAATTCCTTTCTAGGTGCATGTAGGATACTTAGGCTATCTAGATAAATAAATGTACCTATGTCCCAAAATGACTTTTATTAATACAAAATGTCTACAGCAACTTTATTCTTAATAGTCCAAAACTGCAAAGCCCAAGCGAACATTAGTAGGAAAATGGATAAGCAAATTGTGGTATATTTTTGTAATGGAATACTTCTCAGCAATAAGATGGAACAAATTACTGCTAACACAGAACAGGATGAATCTCAAAACACATTACGCTGAGTGAGAAAAGGCAGACACAAAACAATGCATACTGTATAATTCTGTGCTTATCAAGTTCTAGAACACTCAGAACTAATCTGTGGTGATTAAAATAATAATAGTAGTTACCATTACCACTGGTGGGAGTTGGGTGGTGCATAAGTGAATTAGCTGGAGTGAGTAAATATATACCTTTATAGGAGCAGGGGCGTGGGTTATGTGACTATCTACATTTGTCAAAACTCATTCAACTTAAGATCAGTGCACTTCACTCTGTATAAATTATACCTCCAGAAAAGGGCAAAGAAGTATCTTCCCAAACAAATGAATATATATATATATACACACACACACACACATACATATATATAATCATTCTAATTATAGGTTGGAGTGTAAGTTTTTTATTACTTGTGAAATTTTTTCAGACTATTATAATATTTAGTGAAATTTCTCTAAAAACATTTCTGAGTGCATATCACGTTCTTGGTTTTATGCTTAGGCATCTATGAAGAGACATGTTTAATTTATTAAAAATAAAAATTATGACATGCTTAGAGAAAAATTAATATCCAGAGGAAAAGTTAGAATACAAAATAACATTAGTACTATACTAAACATGTGATTTACAGTCACTAGGGGAAGCATTCCCCAAAGATGTGGCATTTTCATGAGCTTTGAAGGAGACCTTTCTTGTAGATATATATAGAGAGGTTACAGGACTTTCTAAGCTGGTATAATTAATGGCAGATACAAAAAGATGACATTGGAATTTTACGCTTCAGAATTTAACCCTTGGAAATGGCTAAAGAAAATGTAAATGATTTAAAGCAGATGAATAAATGACCTCCATATTACATACATTTTTAAACCCTGGGGGAAAATGAAATAATTATTTAAAACTAGGACCTAGACTTTTTTAGTTTTCTCGATCCCTCACTGGCTACTACTTTCCAGTCTATTTGGATGTTCCTCTGCACTTTGCCAACTTCTATATATTAAGTATCTCAAGGCTCAGTTTTGGAACTCTTTTCTTTCTATATTCATTCTCCAGGTCAGTGGTTATTATGGAATAAATTGCATCCCCCCCAAAAAAGGTTGAAGCCTTAATCCCTAATGTGATGGTGTTTGGAGATGGCAGCCTTTGGGGACATGACAAGTTAAATGAGGTCATAAGGGTGGGGTTTTAATCTTTAGTACTGGTGTCCTCGTAAGACAAAGAGAAGGTGTCAGAGAGCGCTGTCTCTCTCTCTTCCTCCAACCCCTGTAGCCCCCTGACTCCTGCAAAGAAAAAGGTCGAGACAGAACAAGAAGGTGGCCATCTACAAACCAGAAAGAGAGGCCTCCCCTGAAACCAAGCATGCTGGTACCTTGATTTCAGACTTATAGCATTATCTAGATCTGTAAGAAAACAAATTTCTATTGTTTAAGCCACCAACTCTGTGATATTTTGTTATGGCAGCCTAGCAGACTAAAACAGTGATTTTAAAACTTTAGCTGTAATATTCGGTGTTACCTAGAAGAGATACAGAAGTGTAGAATGTTGGGATTCACCTCTACAATTTCTGCTCCAGTAGATCTTCTTTAAAGGCCCTTTATAACAAGTTCCTAAATGATGCTGCTGCTGGTCCTGACACGACATTTGAGACTTTGAGACTTGCTGCTCTAGGTGATTTCATCTACATCATGGCTTTAAATACCAACTGTGATGGTTATTTTTAATGTGTCAACTTGACTGGGCCATGGGATGACCAGATATCTAATTAAAAAATGTTCCCGGATTAATCTGTGAGGAGACTTCCAGAAGGGGTTAACATTTGAGTTGGTGAAACTAAGTAAAGCAGATTTCCCTCCCCAATGTGTGTAGACATGAATAGAACAAAAAGATGGAAGAAGATTAACTCTCTCTCTCAGCCTGACTGCTTGAGCTGAGACATCAGACTTCTCCTGCCCTTCAACTGGGACTTACAACATTGGTGCTTCTGGTTCTCAGGTGAAACCAGATAAACTATATGCTTACAAAATACAATGATGGGATACAATGGCATAGGAGAGACATTCCCATTCCAAAAGGGAGAAATTGAAAAGAAAAAAACGCTGGCAGTTCCCAAGAAATTCAGAATGTAGCAAAGCTAATTCCATTTGATTTTCAGGCTCAAGAATAAGTCTCTTTGGCTTAATGCTCTGCCTTCTGGGCCTACTGGTGAAGCAATATTGCCCCTCGGTCCTGGGTGGCAACCTCAGCTCTGAGGCACCAAACAGTGCCATCCAACAGAGAAAGAGAGAGCCTTGTCTCCTAGACCTGTAAGCTCTGGGCCCATGTGGGGAGTGGAAGGCCTGTCAATGTCTGAATAACTCTTCGGGTCATTATTCCCTTTTCTGGTAGGATAACGCATGTTCGCAGCCAAATAGCCCTGTTGTTCTGTGTTGTAGAATCCCAGAAGTACAACAGCTTTTCTTCATTTTGTCCCATCTCTCTTCCCTTTAGTCCAAGCTGACAGTGTTTTTGCTGATATAACTCAATCTTTATTCTGGCTTTTGCTGAGATGTCTGCTTAGATCTATAAGTCATAACCCTAATCTCTTTGTCACATGGTTTTCCAGCCGCACCCTTTGTGTTCTCTCCAGAATATTCTATCTCATTTATTTTTTCTTTTGCAGTAAGGATAAGCTGAGAATTTTCAAATCTTCAAGTTTTGTTCCTTTTTCCTTAACAATTCTTTCAATTTATCTCCCTCCTTTTGCATTTTACTATAAGCAGCAAATAGAAACCAGGACACATCCACAATTTATTTGCTTAGAAATCTCCCTAGCTAAACACCCAAATTCATCACTATTAGCTGCTACTTTCCACCAAACACTAACACAATTTAGCTAAGATATTTGCCACTTTATAATAAGGATCATCTTTTCTCCAATTTCCAATGCATGTTCCTCATTTCCTCATGGTGAGATGTACCATAATCACTTTTAATGTCCATATTCCTATAATCTCTTCAAGGCAATCCAGGCTTTTCTAGCCTATGCCTCAAAATGCTTCCAGTCTTTACCTATTACCAAGTTACAAAATCACTTGTGTTTTACAAACCACAGCTTTTAGTTATTTGCTATAGCAGCATCTCACTTCATGGTTCTGAAATCTGTATGAGTCAGAGTTCTCCAGAGAAACAGAGCTAATAGGGCATGCATGTATATAGAAAAAGATTTATTTTAAGGAATTGGCTCAGGAGATTATGGAGGCTGGCATGTTCTTAATTTACAGGGTGAGCCAGCACACTGGAGATCCAGGAAAGAGCTGTGTTCCTATTCAAGTCTAAAGAGCATCTGCTGCAGAAATTCCTCTTGCTTAGGGGAGATGAGTCTTTTGTTCAATTAAGGCTTTTGACTGACTGGATGAGGGTCACCCACATTATGGAGGGCAATCTGCTTTACTTAAAGCCAACCAATTTAAATGTTAATCTCATGCATAAACCCATCACAGAAGCATCCAGAATAATCTTTGTCCAAATATCTGGGCACCATGCCCAGGCAAGTTGACACATAAAATTAACCATCACAATGTACAAATATTTGTATCAAAATAAGGAAAAAATGCTAGTCATTCTTACAGTCTTTGTTTCTGCAACTGATTATGGGATTATATTTGATATTTATAATATATGTTCTCCTACACCTATCACACTAACCAAATAAAATCCTTTGGAGTAGAGAAAGGGGATGCTGAGTAATAGGTATTTTTAAGATGTTCTCCAGGCTATTCCAATGTATAAGCAGGTTCGAGAACCACTGAGTGAGAAAATACTTATGGCATAGCTGTTAATTGTTGCCATTGACTTTTGCCTTTACTTAGGGGCAGGGAGAATACGGTTAAAACAAAATTAGAAAACTCCCTTAAGTAAAAGTAGAGTTTTTTATTATTGCAGGAACTGGGGAGGATATGGCATTTTGAACAGGGTTACTTGAAGACATAGATTATTGACTAAGGGTAGGAGGCAGCACACTTGAACCTGAAACTTGGAATGAAGAAAATGCCCACTGAAAAATCCCTTTCCTTGGGAATAGTCTTCTGAGACCCAAAGAAAAGTCCAGATAGTTGAATATTTAATAGCTTCCTTCCTACGGTTAGTCATTTTTTGAAACTATGCTATTTCTTCAGTGAAAAATGTATGGGTGCCTGTAGGGTCAATGTTAATTCTGGCAAAGGACAGAGTAGTCTGTTTAATCCTAGCCCATTTCTGGCTCCAAGAAATGAAGGGTTCCAGGCAGTGTGTACTGTAGACTATGTCTTAGACCTCCTCATGGTGACTGAGAGAACCAGAGGTCCCTGAGAAAGACCCATGAAGCTAAAAGTGAGCTCATCTTTTTAAGAAAGAAAGAAAGAAGAGACGGAATAAAAGCAATATGAATCCTGTGTATTATTCCAGTCTAGATCATAGTTATTGTTCCTTACAAGGGGGAAGGAAAGGGCACCATGTGTACATGAGTTATGTACATTTTAAGTTTTGCTCAAAATGTTTTATCCATAAAACTAAAATAAATAAGATATTAATTTTAAAATGATATTAAGTCCAAAAGACATACATCCCATGCATTTTATTATGTTGTTTAAGTTTACACATTTCTTTCTTTTTTAATGAAGAGTTAATCTGATTTATTTAACAACATGCCATTAATGAATCAAGCTCATGCGT
This sequence comes from Lepilemur ruficaudatus, assembly GCA_963574885.1. NCBI lineage: Eukaryota > Metazoa > Chordata > Mammalia > Primates > Lepilemuridae > Lepilemur > Lepilemur ruficaudatus. The sequence continues at coordinate 7,078 of CAUYRT010009991.1, forward strand.
TGTTCTCAATGGGTTATTGATTCTGAAAGCACTTTCCATAGAGTGGGCAAGCAAAGAATCTGTCTTTTCCTACTTTCTCTCTTTCCATTTCTTCTTTCTGTAAAAAAATCTGAAGTTCATTTAATTCAAAAGTGATATTATTTACATGAGAAGTCTTTAGAGAAGACATATCTAACAATTAAATGCACTTAACTTGCACCTATAGTTTTTTAATATAAAATTATTTCACTGAACATGTGTGACTGCCTTGTCTTCATCATTCATATAATAAAGCCCACATGTATCCTAAAACATCCAAAAATAACCTTTCCCTTCAACACTAAAAGATATATACTTTTTCATTGTTTTTTTGCTTTTAATATAACTAGAGCTGTGAAAATGCTCAATACGTATTAAAATTTTTCATGATGGGTTTTAATACCATCCAACAAATCAAATTTTAGAAGAAGTTATTTTTCTTCATAATGATCTACCATTATGCTTCGTTATTTTAATTTATTTAGACGCAAATTATTAACCTGTCTTGGAAGAAATTGTGTTGTTTCTTTAGTGGCAAATCATTCCCTTGTGCAAGTATTCATGGGAGAGTTTTTCAGCAGCAATAAAGTTATTAATAGCACCTTGTGATTCCTATCCCATAGTCATGGTAACTGTCTGATGATGCCACTCTTGGGCATGGAAGATTATTACATGATTATAAAGTCCCAGTTGCTTCAATAAGAACAACTAACTCAAGACATCAGTTTATCTCTCATATGTCAGCCATTATGTGTTGCTCACTTCAGTATTTTAGTGTCTGATAGACACAAAGGCCCTCTGGAAATCTGTATCTCTTTCTTTCATTCTTTGATAAATATTCTCCACATTTTTGCATTGAATTAATATGCCACTCTTCTCACTAATACTTTAATGTCCATTTTATTAAGTTTTTATGAACTTTCATTTCATTTCCAGTGTTATTGGAGATGCTCTAGGAGCTATAAAATATGAGTTAGCTAGGGAAAACATAGCTAGTCATTTTTCACTGAAATTTGTATGGCCTCTAAGTTATAAAGATTGATAAGCCTTTCATACTCCTCTACGTCAGGGAAGTTTTAGATTTACTCATGCATCCCTTGTTCAATACATTCAATACATGAAAAATTTTCTGAATTTATCTGTGAATCATAGGCAAATTTGGGAGGCAAAAAACCATCTTTACCCTGGTAATCTCTAAGAGCATTACCTTACCCAGCAAAAATAATATCAATTTAGAGATCTGGGCATTTTAATAACTCTTCATACAAATATAAATTCTCCATTGGTACTGACAATTTTGTCATTTGTGATTAAGTTCTTAAATTATTTCCTTTTTACATCATGTCATGTCTTTTCAAAGACTTGACTTATGTGGGCTGGAGAGCAAATTAAGAATCTAACTTCTTAGTGAGCATATATTAATATTTGATTAGATATTATACCATGGTAATATAAGACATCTTAGACTGATGGTGCTCTTTGAAACTATGAAAAAGAAAAATACGATTAGAAAGAGAAGACTGAGAATTTTGCATTCAAATTCCCCTACATGAAAATATTGCCAAAAATCGGCCTTTTTCTTTGGTCTCACTTTCTCCCTTATGGATTGTAAAAATACCTTCCTGTAAACAATGGAGCTTTTCCAAGTTCAGTGCAAACATAGTCTGTTAAAAAAAGATGGACTGGAAGTCTGGGAAATACAAATGGTGACAGGAAGAAAAAGCTGCCAATTTCCTGGCCAAGAGAGGATGAAGTATGAGCCCGTTCTCTGCATTAAAAAGATAATATTTAAACCAGGCAAATTGGGCTGGGCTGACCTTCTCTGAGGTGGTCATAAAACTTGTCTCTTTATGACACATTCTGTAGTATACATTGACATGTTGTATTATCCCAGAACACAGCACAAACATTTGGCAGGCTTAAATTCACCTTGATGTGATTTAGGAAGTTGGAGACTTGTCTTATGTTTGAAAAGAAAGTCTATTATTAGCCATTTTCAAAGGTACTGATCTATGTTACATGCAGTAGTGAGTGTCTAAGGGTAATATTGTGATATCCTAGATTCATCCTCATAAATTATTACCCCAGGAGAAGAAAACAGGAAACCAAAGATAAAAAAAGAAAAAAATAGTAAAAATAAGAGGAACACCAAATAAGAGAGGCATAGATTACAGAAATTGTGATTAAACATAAAGTGGCAATGGGCATAGTAAAGAGGTGACTCTGTGACAACAATGTGGAGAGAAACCTAGGCAGACTAAAAATACAGTCATATAACCTGTAAGCAAAAGACCATCTTCACCATGGGAACCTCCAGGAATACCACCATACCCAGCAAAATAATATCAATTTAGGGCATTTGGTAGTCTAAGACAGTCTAAAGTCTATGAAATTAAAAAGGATTAAAACTCTACCTTTTTTTTAAAGTTTCAATAAATTGAAGTAAAATTTTACAACTCTTTTAAACCTTCACTCTGATGACAACTTGTTAATCAACACAACTTGGGAGTGTAGTGAGGGGCCCTTGAAGCAGGGCCAGCAGCCATTCATTCTAGTGAATCGACGAGTTAATCAATACTGTAAGAATGCAGATTTTTCAAATAGTATTCTGCTTTACCAGTACTCTTTGGGAGGAGGAGGTTAATTCATGTTATCATTTTTTATTTTGAGGATCAGAATGTTATCCTGAGCTGTAGGTCAAGTTGCCTAAGAAGCAGACTCTTGATGGAGATTAGCTATAGAAAACTTATTCTGGAGGCTCTTGGGATGAACACATGTGGAAGGGAAGAAAAGGATAGGGAAGGCAGCAGGACTAGACAAAGGGAGAAGTAAACTCTGAAGTGGTCTTAAAATAAGCCTCAGCCAAACCATAGAGCGCTCTGAAGCTAAGACGATCCTTCAGAGTTGACTTGAATTGCGGCAAGGGCACCAAGAATTTTATACTCTCCCCTCGATCAGTTGTTGGATGCAAGCTGTCTGGGGAAGGAAGGCATAACTTGGGCAAAGTGAATCTTCCCAGTTGCGGAAATCTCATAGGGTACTGTTTCCTGACGGCTGTTGATGGTAACGTTCTCAGCAGACAGGGTGGAGGTTGGGAATTAAATCCTTTATCCCTAAAGGGGATTCTGAGTACCTATCAAATCATCTACCAGATCCAGAATATGAAATATTATTAAGAAATAATTTCCTGAGCGTGCAGATTTATTACACAAGTTTTCTACAGGAATTTCAATCACATTGACATATGTAAAATAACATATTTAATGTTGCTTCAGCTTGAAATGGTGTTAGAAGGCACCAACAATCAGTGTGAATTTGACTGCATGTAACAAAGCACCCAACTCAAACTGGCTCAAAAATTAGGGAAATATATTGACTTTCCATAACTGGAAACATCGCTATAGATGGAGTTCAGGACTAATTTAAACTAATAGCTTAATTCCATTTCCCTGTGCTTCTTTTGGCTCGATCTCTTCGGTGAGGCAATTGTTGATGAATCTCTGTAGCAATCTTGGCCTCAAATCTACCCATAATATTATCCCACTGGAGACTGTCTCTTACTGAAGCGTATGGTCCATAGTGAGGAGTTTGGATTTGAATTTTATTCTCAGCACAACGAGAGCCAGAAGGAGCAATCTGTAAAAATTATTCTAAGAATTATAATTTTTACCAGTCTTCTATTTGAGAAAATGGCACTTAAAAGCAATAACATAAAAAGAAGGAAAAAAATCAAAGTAATTTTAGTAAAGAAAGAAAAATGGCATCTTGCTAGGGTTCTGGAAGTAGGCTTATTAGAAGTAGGGATAAATATGGAGAGTGACTCACTTCTGTCACAGACCATGTGGATATTAGACTAAATGCAGCCGTTAGTATAGTGATACCTCTTGTTGCCAGAAAGAGACAGGGTAGGGAAGTCTCTTGTAGAGAGGAGTCCTGGGAAGGCTTGCCCTTGCTTTCTATAAGAGGGAAAGGGACAGGAGTTCTCTCGTCAGGGACCCCTCTGTAACACATGACCTCTGGCACAAGGAATTCGTGAAGGACCAGAGACTGGGCAGTGCCTCCTCATTACAGTAAGATACCTGAGTTAAAAGGAGACCCAAAGGGTCTCCCAGTGCGAGGAGCACTAGGATAAGCTCTGTTTTATGGAGGACCCACTTCATCACAATGGAGTTCACCTGGTAGAGGGATTTTTCTCCTGTGCTCATGACCCGTGTGGGTGGCATCTTCATGCTGGGCACTAAACCCTGGGTCCCACATGATCACAGCCCAATGTCACCCCTTCCTTGAGAATCTGTTCATCCAGAGATTTCTTGGCAATCCTCTCAGGCTTTTGTCAAATGTCACACCTGGAACATCTAGGACATAATTGGTATATAAGAACACACTTTGAAATATTCATGTTTAAATTTTTCCTCAATTAATATTTTTCCTAAGTTTGCTTTTTTAAGAAAAAAAAACTATGAAGGTTTCTGTCAGCACTTACATCCTATTACTGTGAGCTTTTTTTTTTCACAGAAAACAAGCTGGCATTGATAATTGCCAGAGATAATTTTCAAGTTTTCAAGAAAATTTTTGACTTATATAAGTGTCCAACCCTTCACATTTGTGGCTAATCTATTCAATTGCTTTGGAAATGTTCTCTTTTTCTGATAAATTTTCTCTAAATTTGAATATTCGCTGAAAAATCATTTCCTTTTCTCAATGTGGTTCAGAATGGACTGGGCATTTTTCCTGGAATCTTTCTTCTCATTTTCGAATTTATTTTTCTGATTGCAGTGAAGTTTTCTCACTTTGGTAACTTTAGTAATGATCTCAAAGTGTATCAGTTATGTTATCTTTCAGTTGATTTAATGTACATTTGGTTTTGTTTTTCTTTAAGAGATTTTAAGCAAGTATATTTGTTTCCTGTTGCTGCTATAAGAAATTATCAGTATTTCTTAGTTTAGTGGCTTAAAGCACCTCAGATTTATTACTTTGTAGTTCTGAACATCAGTTTCATTGGCCTAACATCAACGTATCAGCAGGGCTGCATTCCTTCTGGAGGAAAATCCATTTCTTGTTTTTGTTCAGCTTTTAGAGACTGCCCACATTTCTTGACTTGTGACCACATCACTAACTTCTGCTTCTGTGGTCACATTCTTTCTCTGACTCTGACCTTCTGTCCTTCCTCTTATAACAACACTGTGATTACATTGGACTCATCCAAATAATCCAGGGGAATCTCTCCATCTCAAGGACCTCAATTTAAGCACATCTGCAAAGTCCCTTTGTCCATGTAAGGCAACATATTCACAGGTTCTGGGGATTAGGATGTGGACATCTTTTGCAGGGGTGGGGCAATAGTTCTCAGCCCACCACAGTAAATATTTTACTCAGCCTCATCAGTCAGTTTCTTCAAAATGTCTTCTAAGACGTGTCTATATTCTCATGCATTTGTTATATTGGACTCCATGTTTCCATCCCCCATGGAGTCTTCTCCAAGAACAGCAAGTTTTCACTCAGACATTTGATCTGGCTTTGCCTTTTTGAACTTGTTCAGCATCAATTTAAGTTCACTCTGTCTTATATTCCATCCTCACTTTCTTGTGAAGGCAGCTTTATTTGTCCCTGAAGACCAGAATTTTCATCCAAAGTATTTTTTAGTGCTGACTGAAACTGTTATTTATTCTTGTGATGTATTTTGAAGACTGTTTTGGTTGCAGTTTCCTTGAAATTGGAAATGTTTTGATGCATCTTTTAAAGAATCAATGTTTGTTACATTTGCCATTAACACAACTTGTTCTAATAATTTGGATTTTTCTGTTATTAATCTTTTCTCCAAAAGTCTATGTTGTAAGTCCAGGTAACGAACTTTCCAGGTCTTTATCTATTGCTTCCAGTTTGCTTTTTGTTTTTATTTTTTAATTTCTGATATTTTTTTCTCAAGTTTGACTTATAGTAACATTGACTCACAAATTCAAAACCTCCAAATAATTCTGTATGCATCTTAAGCATCTTTTCCTGTCAGAAGGGCAGAAATTCCAGTGGTTAGTTCTCTGTTTCTAATTGCAGGGTTAGAAAAGTAGGGTTCTAATGATTAAAAATCCTATATCCAGGCAGACATGATGGTGCATGCTATAGTCCCATGCTGTGGCAGCAGGATTGCTTGAGCCCAGGCATTCAAGACCAGCCTAGGTAACATAGAAAGACCCTGTCTCTAAAATAAATAAATAAATAAAATTTAAAAACAAAAACAAACAAATGGGATCTGATCAAATTAAAAAGCTTCTGCACAGCCAAAGAAAGTATTACTAGAGCAAATAGACAATCTACAGAACAGGAGAAAATATTTGCTCTCTACACCTCTGACAAAGGTCTGATAACAAGAATTGACCTAGAACTCAAAAGAATTAACAAGAAAAAATCAAACAACCCCATTTATAAATGAGCAAAGGAGATGAACAGAAACTTCTCCAAAGACAGAATAATGGCCAGCAAACACATAAAAAAATGTTCATCATCTCTAATCATTAGAGAAATGCAAATCAAAACCACAATGAGATACCACCTAACCCCAGCGAGACTGGCCTCTATCAAAAAATCCCAAAACAACAAATGCTGGCGAGGATGTGGAGAGATAGGGACACTCTTACACTGTTGGTGGGAC